>PVIY010000389.1:0-213374 GCA_004026745.1 Myrmecophaga tridactyla | reverse complement strand
TTTATTTCTTTTTCTAAATCGATGCAAATGTTCTAAGAAATGATGAATATGCAACTATGTGATAATATTAAGAATTACTGATTGTATATGTAGAATGGAATGATATCTTAATGTTCTTTTAAGTTTTTTAATTAATAAAAATATATATAACTCTAAAAAAAAAAAACATTCAGCACACTGTGCAACACACATTATTGTGTGTTTCAGATTGTGTGCATTGACCTTCAGTTCACCGTGCAGCCTGACATGTTACTTTGTGTTCAGACTATATACATGGTTTTCAGCACACTATGCAACACGTATATTACTGTTACTGTGTGTTTCAGATTGCATGCATTGACCTTCAGCACACCATGCACTCTGACATATTACTGTGTGTTCAGACTATATGCACGGTCTTTTACATCTCTTTTATATCTCCTCCACATGCTTCTTTGTTTTCTTCCACCTTTCCTCTCATAGAAGCTATCATAGAATGAACCCCTTTGTGAATTCACCCTTTTTTTTTAATTTACATTGACTTTAAAAGCTATTTTTTATGTTACTGAAGAACAAATAAACGAGACTTTCGTTGCATGATTTACATAGCCATTTTCACATTTAATCAGGATTTAGACTGTTTCTACTAATCCTATAAATTGGGATATTGAGATGCACCCCCAAATATACCCTTCTTTCCAGTCTTTTTTTTCCAGCATTGATCACTAGCCTCTGAGGCTGGATATGGGGACTTGACAGTGCATTGCGGAGGTACACCTAAGCAGCAGGCAGGCTGCTCATTATTCTCTGCACTTGCATTTACATTGCAAACTTAAATCCAAAGTACAAACTGTTAATCACAAAGCTACACCCTTGCAGGAACCATTCTCTGGGCTTCCCACAAGCACAGACTCCTGTTACAACTAACTCAAAGAAAAAACCAAAATATATCCCTTTGTTCATTGCTCTTTCTCTTGCACCTCTCTATTTCCTTTAGTACCCTTCGGATTTATTTGAAGCCTTGAGAATGGTCTGTGGCTACCTCCCCTGAGCAATGTACTCAAGAATTTAACCCCTAGGGCTACAGCGAGGAAGCCTATCCAAGCTTCAGTGTTAAAAGGTGTGTGCCCTGAGGTAAATTCAGGGAGAAGATGCTGGCCACAGAAGGAAAACGCCTATATCTGAGTCTGGGGACTGGCAGTCACTTTCTGCACCTTCCTTAATGTCCTGCCTGCTAAAGACATGAACTTAAACTCAGTGATCTCTGGAGTGTCCTGTGACTTCTGTGTATCACAGTCTGGCTGAAGTTTCTTTTGCTTTCCAAATAATTGGCTCTACAATGGATAAAATTCAGTGGGTTGCTAGGGGAAGGACATTTAGCTTTGAATTAGTGGCAATGAATGAATGGACATAAAGGATCATCTTAAATCTAAAGAGACTGAAGAATGGAAAGATGCTCAGTGAACATTTGTATTCTGCTGTGCCACATTTTGCATATTGGGGCATGGAGAGGAGTTATCATGTGGACAGATTAGTTAGATAAGGCCTCAACCCATTTTGTAATTTTTAAAATAACATGGAAACCATTTTAAATCTCCAGAAAATGTGCAAGCACAAACTAAGACCTTTTCTCTAACTGATTCATTTGAGAATAAATTGCTGACATGATGCCTTATCAACTTCCCCCATCCACATAACCACAATAAAACCATCAAAATCAGGAAATTAGCATTGATACATTACAACCATCTTATCCTTGGATCCCATTCAAGTTTCACCAGTTGTCCCAATAATATCCTTTACAGCAAATGATCCAGATCAGAATCACAGGTTGCTTTGAGCTGCCATGTATCTGTAGTCATCTTCAAACTGTAGCAGTTCCTCAGGCTTCCTTGACTTTCATGACCTTGACACCAAGTTGCATTGCAGAACAACTCTGTCCCCCCAGTTTGGGTTAGCCTGATGTTTCCTCAGAATTAGATACAGATTATGTGTCATTGGCGGGAATATCACTTAATGCAACATTTCAGATGGTAGGAAATTTTGGTCTGTGCCTTTGCTGACAGTTGGTGGGAAATTTTGATGGTATGATTTTTATGTAAAACTTATTTTCCTCCATTGAATTGTTGTGTCTCCTTTTTGGAAAACCAGTTGATTTTATGTGTATTGTTCTAGCTCTGGACTCTCTACTCTCTTCCTTTGATTACCCAGTTACATAAGTATCTGCCAATACCATACTGACTTGATTACTTTCAATCCATGAACAAGGCATATCTTCTTATTTACTTAGGTCTTCTTTAAAGTCTCTCAGCAATATTTTATAGTTTTGCACAACTTTTTTGTTTGTTTTTGCCTTGCCCTATTGCTACTACTTTTCTCCAACTCGACATGTTTTATTTTATTTTACTTTTTACATTTATTTTTATTTTTTACAAAAGTTGTCTCTTCCTCCTATTTCCCTGGTAACCTCTAATCTGCTTTCTATCTCTAGAATTTGCTATTTCTAGCCATCTCTTACAAGTGATATTTAATTTTTGTCCCTATATTTCAGGGGTTTTTTTATTGTGTTGCAGACTATTGATAGTATCCAGAGTTAAGGGTATTATTTTTCTCATTACGGTATTTCTTTTTTTAATGCAATTTATATATATATTCACATACCCTATAATCATCCAAAGTGTACAATCAGCTGTTCACATTATTATCATTTAGTTGTGCATTCATCACCACAATTTTTGTAGATTTTCATTACTTCAAAAAAATACATATAAGAATAAAAATAAAAATGAAAAAGAATACCCAAAACATCCTATACCCCTTCCACTCCCATTATTTATTTATTACTTTTTTTTTCATGGGCAAGCACTGGGAATTGAATCCGGGTCTCCGGCATGGCAGGCAGGAATTGTGCCACTGAGCCACAGTCGCACCAACCTATTGCTCTTATTTTTTAACTCATCTCTCCATACACTGGATAAAGGCAGTGTCAGCTGAAGATTTTCACAATTGCATGGTCACACTGTAAAAGCTATATAGTTAAACAATTGTCTTTAAGAATCAAGGCTACTGGAACAGAATTCAACCATTTCAGGTATTTCCTTCTAGCTCTTCTAATCCACTAAAAAGGGATATCTATATAACACATAAGAATACCCTCCAGAATGATGTCTCATCTCTATTTGACATCTCAGCCAAAAAAAAAATTATTTAGCTTCGTTTCTCTTCCACCTTTTGGTCAAGAAGGTTTTTTCACCAGGAGTCACATCCCATGTTGCCAGGGAGATTTACACCCCTGGGTGTCATGTCCCATGTAATGGGGAGGGGAGTGAGTTTACCTGCTGTATTAGCTAGGGTTTTCTAGAGAAACAGAATCTGCAGGAGATATCCATAAATATAAAATTTATAAAAATATTCACATAACCATGAGAATGCAGAGTCCAAGTTCTGTGGGGCAGGCCGCAAGCTGGTTAACTCCAATGAAGTCAGCAATGAACTCTCAGGAGAGGCTGGCTGGACAACCGTGGAGATGGAAGAGTCCAAATTCATAGGCCAGGCTGTGAAACTAGTGACTGCAAGGAAAGGTTTAGACGAACTCCACAGGAGAGGCTAATCGGCTGAAGCAGGAAGAGTGACTGTCTCTTCTGAATCATCCTTAAAAGCCCCCCTCTGATTGGATCAAGCATCACTCATTGCAGAAGACACTCCCCTTAGCTGATTACGAAATGCAATCAGCTGCCATGAAATGTCTTCATAGCAACAGACAGGCCAGCACTTGCCGGACCAGATGACCGGGCACCACCTGACCAAGTTGACACATGAACCTGACCATGACACTTGCTAAGTTGGGTTTGAAAAAGAGGCCATAGATGAGCAATAAGAGAGGTTCTCTGGGGGTGACTGTTAGGCATCATTATAAGTAGGCTTAGTTTCTCCTCTGCAGGAATAAGTTTCATAAGGGCAAAATCCAAGATAAAGGACTTGGCCCATTAAATTGGTAGTCCCCAGTTCTTGTAAGAATATCTGGAATTCCCTAGGTGACAACTTAATAGTTCCACATTTTTCTCCAGTCCCTCAAGGGGGCTTTTCGAACACTTTTTTATTCTCTGCTCAAATTACTTTGGGATGTATTGGGGCATCCCACTAACCCACACAGACCAACAAGATCTCACTCCCTATTCAAGTTTCCATGTAATTATGATGTTCAAATAAACTGAAAATGCAAAATAAATTAGATAGTGTGCTGCAGAAAATAAAAATTTTGCACCAGATAACATCTCTTCCCTTGGTCTCACACAGAACTTGAAGTTAAAAGGGAGCGCAAGGGTAGTTAAATGGTAGAATTCTTGCCTGCCATGTGGGAGACCAGGTTCAGTCCCTGGCCCATGTGCTTCCAAACAACAAACGAAGAAAACACAAACAAACAACAATCCAACAAATGGTGCTGCAACAACGTGATACTCACATGGAAAAAGAATGAAATGTGACCCTCGCCATACAGCATACAAAAAAAAATGCAGTTATAATCATCCTTAGCCCTTTAGTCTGATTTACCTTAGTCCTAACTAGATTTGCTTCATTCATATCCATAATTTGCAGTCTGATCTCTTTTTCAGCTTTTTAAACAGTTGCTGTATGGTTTAATGCTGACTTTCAGAGCAGCAGTACTCTAGCTTTGAGTCTTAGGTGTCACACTGATGCCCAAGGTTCCAGGGAACAACCAGTTTATACACAAAGAGCTCAGTATCTCAGGAGTTAGAAATAACAGTTACAACTCAGGAATAGACATGACTGCTGTAAGAGCTTACAATCTAGGCACGTTTACAATAACTGTTCCCCTGATAACCTATGTTCTCAGGCCAAATTCTTAGAGTTTGCGCATTATAGTTAGTCCATATTAGTGAGACCATATAATGTTTGTCTTTTTGTTTCTGGCTTATTTCACTCAACATACTGCCCTCAAGGTCCACTCAACAAGTTACATGTCTCATAACTTCACTCCTTCTTGCAGCCGCTGAATATTCCATTGTATGTATACACCACAGTTCCCCCATGCATTCCTCAGTCCATGTACCCTTAGGCCACCTCCATCCATTACAAATTGTGAATACTGCACCTAAAACACCAGTGTGCAAATGTCCATTAATGTCTTTGCTTTCAGTTTGTTCTTGTGTGTCATGACTATTTCTCTGAGTATAATGTTTTCAAGGTTCTTCCATGTAGCAGCATGTCTCAGAAGTTAATTTGCCACAGCCAGTCACAGAATGCCAGTCTTCAGGGAGGAAACATCACCTTGATGATATCTTGACTTGGATTTTTATCCCCTAAGTTCAATACCACGAACCATTAAATTCTCATTGTTTAAGCCAAGTTATTGCATGGTATTTGCTTGAGCAGTCGGCGAAATTAAAATGGATTTTTGGTACCAGGAGAGTGGGATGCTGCTATTGCAAATCACAACAGTATGGAACAGCTTTGGAATTGGGTAATGGGTGAAGAAGCTGGAAGAATTGTGAGATGTTTGAAAGAAAAAAACCTAGATTGTTTTGAAGAGTTGATTGGTAGAAATATGGAAGTTAAAGGCAAAACCTACAAGGCCTGAGAAAGAAGTTATGAATGTGTTATTGGAAACTGCAGGAAAGGTGATCCTTGTCTTAAAGTGGTAGAGAACTTGGTAAAATTGAGTTCTGATGTCAGATGGAAGGCAGAACCTGAAAGTGATGAATTTAGGTGGTTAGCTGAGGAAATGTCCAAGCTACATGTGGGAAGTGAAGCCTGATTTCTCCTTGCAGCTTATAGCGAGATGAGAGAGAAAATGGACAAGCTGAGGACTGAATACCTGGGAACAAAGAAACCAGAAATTAATGGTTTGGTAAATTCCGAGCCATCCAGATATTGTACTTTGAGACTAAGGACAAACAAAGCTCTATTAAGGATCCCTCTGAGCTCTCAGAAAATGAGTCACTAGAGAATAGGGCTCTATGTGCAGGTTTAACTGAACACAGAACCAGTCATCCATTTCAGAGGAAGTCAGGATTGAATTGCAGTTATGCAGGAAGGATCTATGGAAAGTCCTTTTGTGTTATGGTCTGGACTCCTGTGGACTACATGCAAAGCCAACAAGGATTTTGAGAAGTTTGTGTGAATGGAAACATTGCCAACCAGGACTAAAAGGGACAGAGAAGGGACAAACTGAAGGAAGAATGACTCTGAGTGCAGAACCATGGAAGTTGAGGTCAAGACCATACAGATCTCCTCTGGCCAGGAAAGTGGACTCCAACACTTGGAGGGGCAAGGCCTTCCACCCTGTTGTTTAGGGAAAGTGTTACCACCCCAGTGTTCAGAGAAGATGGGGCCTAGTCTTGGCATTTGTGTACAGCCTGGTTACCATCTCGTGCTTGGAGAGGGTGGAGCCTTCACCCCAGTGTTCAATGAGAGCATGGCCACTACACAAGTACTTGGACAGAGTGGGACTGCCATTCCTTCCAGTCCAGAGTACAAAACCTCAATCCATAGATAACACTCAGACCTTGAAATCTAAAAGGAGTTTTCTCTGCTGGGTTTCAGAATTGTTTGGGCCCATGGCCCATGTTTTCCTTCCAATTTCTCACTATGGGAATGGGAATGTTTACCCTATGCCTGTCCCTCCATTGTAAATTGGAAGCAGATAACTTGTCTTCCAGTTTCCACAGGTCCACAGCCAGAGGGGAATTGTGTCCCAAGACAAACCACACACACAACTGATTTTGATGAAACTTTGTACTTAACACTGTTACTGAAATGACCTAAGGTTTTGGGATATTGTAACAGAATGAATTCATTTGCATTAGAAAGACAATGTCTTTTGGGAGTCTAGAGGGTGGAGTGTATGCTTTGGAGCTATCTGTAACTGAGAAAAACAAGTTCTTAAATCTATTCCATTCCGTGGGTGTGAACTCATTGTAAGTAGAAACTTACGATGATTAGGTTGCTTCAGTTAAGGGATAGTCCACCTCAATTAGGATGGGTCTTAATTCTGATTAAGTCCTTTATTAGCAGAATGAAATTCAGACAGACAGAAAGAGAAAGCCACAGAGGGAGCAGGTAGAAACTGAACATCAAGGGAACCCAGAAAAGAAGGGAAGCCCCTTTAACATTTTCTGTTAGGCAGGTTTAATGGTCATGATGTCCCTCAGTTTTTGTTTTTCTAGAAATATTTTAATTTCTCTCTCATTTTTGAAGGACAGTTTTTCTGGGTGTATTATTCTCGGGGAGCAGTTTTTCCTTTCAGCAATTTAAATATGTCTTCCCGCTGCTTCAGACCTGCATAGTTTCTGCTGAGAAATTGGATGTTAAACTTTGTAAGAATCGCTTATATATGAAGGTACCATGTCTTCAAGGGCTTGGTGCTCATCCACTGTGTCATAGATCCATGCCAGACTCAAATTTCTAACTTCCATTGCCCATCTACTGCACATGCACTTCTTCACATGTGCTCAAACACATTCTTCACTTGCTTTTCCTGTCCAAAGTCTGTGGGCTCAGAAATCACAGAATAAACAATATTCATCATTTACATTATTGGGAATAAGCAGGTACCTGCCATATTCTGTGAGGACCAAGTTGCTAAATTGCTTTTTTTTTGCATGGGCAGGCACTGGGAATTGAGCCTGGGTCTCCAGCATGGCAGGCAAGAACTCTGCCTACTGAGTCACCGTGACCCACTCCCAAGTTGCTTTTATATAGTGACAGAATAACCTTAATAATTTTTAATAATTATCACAGGACATGTTTGTCAATACTTGACTCATTCCCATTGATTCTCCTTGAAGCAAAAATGTAAATAACCATAAGGTTTCTTCACAAGAAAGGAGAAGTTATGCCTTGGTTTTAAATTTTGAAATTTCTTCCCAAGGGTGGAAAAGCTGAATTAGACATAACTCCTGGACTCTGAAATGGAGGGGAATTGGCAGGGGACTAAACCCATGAATTAGCTTTTAAAGAACAACAAATCTAACAGATTCAATAAAATATTCATTTATGGTCAAATGATAGTCCCACAGAAAATTCTCCCATCCAAAATGTAATGAAATAAGAATTCTAAGACCCATCTGATTCCAGGATTTAGTTATCAAACTGGAAATTTTGTTTTTACTATTTTGCTAAAATCTTGGAAAAGTATACAATTTGAAAATGAGACAACATAATTATTCAAAAGGCAAAAAACAAAACAAAACAAAAAACAGAGAATGGAATGAACTGTC
Source organism: Myrmecophaga tridactyla (assembly GCA_004026745.1). Classification (NCBI taxonomy): domain Eukaryota; kingdom Metazoa; phylum Chordata; class Mammalia; order Pilosa; family Myrmecophagidae; genus Myrmecophaga; species Myrmecophaga tridactyla. The sequence goes on along the minus strand of PVIY010000389.1, from coordinate 205,155 downwards.
TTTTAAGGGCTAAACCAAAACAAGTTCTTCTATTACTAGTACAATACTGAAGAATTGAGATTTGAAATACTTCTTAAATAATTGGGAGAAATAAAATAAAAGTTGTATTCAACAGCCATGCTAAATGGCTTGGATGTAGATCCATCTCTTCCAAATGCCCCTTTTAAGCTCACACCTTGGTGAGTGGACCAAGGTAGCAGGGCCCTGGTCCAGCACAGTGTCTGCACCTAGTATGCCTGCAAAGAAAGCCTTGATGAATGCATACATTGGTCGTCATTGATGCCACAGCCTCTTATGATCAGTTTGGCCAATTATCAAGGGGTTGGGCATCTTGGAGCATGTATTCTTCTGTTTCTGGCTGAAGACAGAAACTTATTAAGCTCAGCTTATGTAGATATAATGCTCATAAGATGTTGGCTACTGGCCCCATCCTGGTCGCTCAGATGAGCTTGCCTATGCCCTCTGGGAGTCCATGATGAAGAGACCTGTTGGGTCATGGAAATGTCATGGCTGGCAAGGATCCATCAGAAAGGTAAGGGGGTAATATGTCAAGGGCCCTGCATTGAGGGATGAAGAGTTAGACTTGGGGGGTAACAGGAACAAATATGTACATGATACCAAATTACAGACAATGGCATAAAGACTCAAAGTAAAGGGTAAAGCAGTGCTGGGAGAGGGATCTAATGTCACCATTTGTGGGTTTCAAGAAGGGACTCTGTGTCATATAGAAGAAGTAACATCGAAGGATAGAATGGAGAATTTGAGGTCATCTTTTACTTCCCTGCCCATTTTTCCTTTAACAATGACTATCTCACCCCCATGGCAAGAGAAATCCTGGTTGCTTTGCTCATTTTAAGAGATGCTACTTCCTTGGCCACTATTGATCAACCAGCAGATATGAGCCCAACCCAAGGGCACACAAATGAAGGCCCAGAAGCTTCTGTGCTCCAGTCCCCAGAGCTGCCCAACTCCCCTCTGTGAGCTTGGCTTTCCAAAGGCAACTTTAACTCTGTGAGACACTGCAAGACTCTGCCTATAAATGTCTTCTGCTACTTAAGCTTGCTTAAAGTTGAATTCTGTTACTTGCAACCAAGAAACAAAACCTTAACTAAGTCCAAGAGGAAACAAGAACCAGCTTGTATTTATTTGTCATTGACCAGTTTATTTCATTTAATACCTCAAGAAGTTGCTGTTCCTGCTCCCATCTTACAAATGAGAGAACCAAAAACTCTGCAGAATTAAAGCAATGATCAGTCTTTCCAGGAAAAGGCAGCAATCAAATGCAATCCCTTGTCCTCAGGCTCATGGCTGTGCGCTCTGGGAAGCTGGTTGGAAGGGCAGGGGCAAAGAAGCACTCGTTAGTCAAGTGACCTTAAGTTAGGGAATACTGAAGTGATCCTGATTTATTTTACATAGAGAGGTTTCCTGTAGATTTGCACTGTTTTTTTCCTGCTCTTCTTCATTTGTTCATTTTCATCTTTTCACTTTTTTAAAGAGTTCACCATGGACCAGACCCTGTGCTGGGCTTTGGAGTTGTAATGGTGACCAAAGCAGACCTTATCCTGCCTTTGCAGTGTTCATTGTTTGGTGGGTAAGATAGTGCATGGGTTTATAAATAAGTGCAGTTCCACTATTTATGGCAAGTCCTATGGATAAATCCATGGAGTGCAGAAATGGGGAAGGTCCCACTGAGATAGAGTGCTCAGCATAGTTTGAGCCATTTATAGGCCTGGACTCTCAAGGCCCCAAAAACATTGGACACCAAGCATACATGGATCACAGGCAATGTGTTCTGAGACTGACCCTCATATGTTCAGCCCTAGCCAATCCTTGCCTGGTTGCTCAGCTGTGCTTGACCTGTGCCATCTGGGGGCCAATCAAGAGCAGGTCCGAAGGTGATGGAAGTGTGGTGGTTGACCCAAATCCTTGCCTTCCTGACCCCGGGGGATCCATGAGCTCCCTTGTCCTCTAAACTCCATGGATTTGCCAAGTCCACTTCCTAGGCAATTCCCAACTCCTCCAGGTTCCTGTTGAGATTCTGGGCTTTGAGCTTATGACTTCTTTCCCTAAGAAATGGAACTAGGTCTTCTCTTTTTTAATCCAGCCTAACCCTGCATATACTTAGGGATCTGCTCTAAGGTAGACAGTCATAAGCTGCAACCTGCACCACCATGTACCAGGTGATTTCAACCACCTGTCCAGAGGTGCCAGCTCTGCCAAAAGTCTCCTTTTGTCTCTCACATCCACCATCGTGATCATCCAGCTGTACCTCTGTTTCACCACCCCCTTCCCCAATTTAGAATACTGCCCCAAACAGCCAGTCTGTTTCCTTGTTCAGGCTGGGCTCTTTTAGGTTTGGTCCCTTCTCCCTTCCAACCTGCCATAAGTCTTAGCTCTACTTACAGCTAAAACCAACCAGGTATGATCCAACCTTGTGCCCACCTCAAAGACAAAAGAGCTAGAAATGGAAGTGGATGTTGATGGTCTTATTTGGAGTTCTGTGCCTGCCTCACCCAGATCAAGTTCTGCATAGTCTCTGCAGTGTGAATTTGCATGAATAACTATGCTATCAGTCAGTGTGACTCCAGCTTTCATTTCACCAGTTCTAATGTGACCAAACAGCTGTAACAATCTCATGGAATTCATTAAAGGAAATAAGGGTCTGAGGTGAAATGCAAGCCAGGCTCTCTGAATTATGCATCCATTGCTGCATTTGATGACCATTTATTAAGCATCTACTCTGACCTTGACATGTGCTAAGTAGGTGCCTCTCCTCAAGGAGAACATGATCTAATGAGAGAAAGAATCCATGTCTGTCATGTTTTGCTGCTCAACCAAGAACCCGACAATATCAGTGGCTTAGAACAGCAAGCATTTCTTTTTTTCCTTCTAGGTCTACAGGCCAGCTAGAGTTCAAGTCTTCTTGGCTAGGTTTGGTCAGGTCAACTGAGCTTGCTTCCAGGCAAGTTGAGTTTGCTTCATCTGAGGACTCACCTAAGGAAGCTCTTCTTATATGATGGGAGAAGTGAAGATGCCAAGTTGAAAAGTGTAGGCACATTAAAGACCTAAGTTGGTCACCTCACCCACATTCCATTGGCCAAAGCAAATCAGATACTGATGGGGTAAGGAAACAGACTGTACCCACTTTGGTGAGAGACACTGCAAAGCCCCATGGCAGAGAAATTGGCAATAGTGTTTCAGCCTCCCAAGACACACACACCCAAAAAGCCAGTGCCACATAATGGCAGATGAGAACATAAGGCCCTGAGACCACAATGGAAAAGGTCCAGCAGCTGCTACCTGTGGTCACAGTGGTGCTTTTGAAAAGGAAGGCCAAGGTTGGTCCATGACAAGCCCACAGGCAAGTTGCTGCAGAGGAGACCTTCTCAGCTGTGTTACAGCAAGGACATTTTGCTGACTATGATTACTTTCCAGAAACCTACAACCTCAAATGGGCTCCTAGACCAGATAACTCCTGAAACCCAAAAGGGACAGCCTCTCCAGAATGTCAGTTAGTTCCATCCCCCTATCTGATATTATTGGCAGCCCTTTCCAATGTTAAAAAGTTAGAATGGCCATAGCCCAAATACCCCTAAAGATTGGGAGAAAGCTCAAAGGACAAGGTGAAATTATAACAGAAAAGATAGGATTTATCAAATGAATATGATTGCTGAATCAACATATTGATATTTCTTTTAGTCTCCAGTGTCTTAGAGCAGCTAGAAGAAAAAACTTAAAATTGTGGAATTGTAACCCATACCAAACTCTGAAATCTGTTCTACAACTATTTGTTGCAATATGCTTTGAAATGTACTGCTTTTTTGTATATATGTTATTTTTCACAATAAAAGGAAAGAAAAATGAAGGGGGCTAGAACAACAACCCTGGCCTTAACTCAATGCTTCTAAAAGTTGGAAATCTGTGCTAATCGGGACTTTAATACCCTTTTATTAAATAAATGTCCACAATTGCTTGGCAGGTAACAGGAAATAGGGATCAGAAACAAGCAAGTCTGCCATCTGGGGGAGAGCTCGGGAGTGCGGGCTGTGTGGGTGGTGAGTGCAGAACAGAATAAAAGGGTCTTGAGTTTTCATAGCTGCGACTGTAGCAAGATGGAATCGTCGGTGGGGTTTGGGTCAGAAATCTAGATGGGGAACCTAATTTCACCATGCAATAGCTGTGCGGCTTTGGATGATTCTTTTAATTCCACTCAGGTGTATTAATTCCATCCGGAAACTAGGAATAATAGTGAACACTTGCAGGGTTTGGGGAATTGTTGGATGGAAAAATGTGCCCAGATGAAGGCTTGACATGGGGAAGTGCTCCAAAAATGTTTGGGTTAAATGTTCAAACACAGAGTCTGGGACTTATGAATGGGGAGGAGAGGCATGGAAATCCTTTTCACATTTGGCCATTGAACTGGAAATGTTGCACTTAGTCATTTATTTCTTCTGATGTTCCCTTTTGAAATCCAAAGTCTTGGGAGATGCTGCACCTTTGTTTATTAGCCTCTAAGGCTGAAAATATGTTAGCTGCTCTCCCAGATACCAGCACAAAGTCACTAGGGACTTCTGAGCAAAGCAGGCTACTAGAGGTGGACACAATGGTTCAAGGGCAGGAGGACCGCACTGGAGGAAGATGCTGTGTGATGTGGTACCACTGGTTGCGGGTGATTAGTTCCCAGCCCTCAAGGCTAAGGTTATGATATCCAGAGCATGATGTTATAGACAGGAGTGTTGAGGGAACATGTCCTCAAGGGGAAAAAAATAAGTCCTGCTTTCTTATCACATTGGTTGTCTGGGGTGGCCAAGATAATTAACTTTGATTGAATACCATTGGCTAAGGTGATGGCAGGAAAGGGAAGCAAGGGGTCTGGTCTCAGCTAGATGGTTTCCTATCAGGAATCACTGGGAATAAAGGATGTTCTAAGAAATGGCAGATAGTCATCTGCATTCTGCTTGTACAAGTTTTTAGAGGCTGAGAGACTGCGGATGTTTCCAAAGCCAAGGAGATAAACATCCTCCAGCAGCAGAAGTGATGGGCATGGTGGGGTCACATCTCAGCTGCATGGAAGACTTTGTGAGAGGGATGTGGAAGCCAAGAACACCATTGCTAGGTGTATTAGTTAGGGTTCTCTAGAGAAACAGAATCAATAGGGAACACTCGCAAATATAAAATTTATAAAAGTGTCTCACATAACCATGGGAATGCAGAGTCCAAAATCCTTAGGGTAAGCTGTGAAGCCGACGATGCCAATGGAGGGTCTGGACGAACTTCACAGGAGAGTCTTGCCAGCCAAAGCAGGAAGAGAGCCTATCTCTTCTGAATCCTCCTTAAAAGGCTTTCAGTGATTAGATTGAGCATCACTCATTGCAGAAGACACTCTCCTTGGCTGATTACAAATGGAATCAGCTGTGGATGCAGCTGACATGATCATAATCTAATTCTATGAATGTCCTCATTGCAACAGACAGGCCAGCACTTGACCAACCAGACAAACAGGTACCACCACTTGGCCAAATTGACACATGAAGCTGACCATGACACTAAGATTCAGAAAAATATTTTGACATGCAACGCATGTCCCAGTTTGTGGATTGTTCATTCTGGTCCATGCCATAGAAGAAGGGCCTACAAGTCATAGAAAACCATATATAAGGGGAAAGGAAATTGTGGAAGTGGGCAGAGGTCTTTAAAGACAGTATTTCTACATGATGGTACATGTGCTCCCTATGGTCTCTAGCCCCTGAATGCGTATAAGGCACAGAGTTTTCCAGAACCATGGTCCAGGTGTCTGCACTTGAGCTCTGTCATTAGAGGTTGTCCTGGTCATTCAGGTTCAGGCAGCAGCACCTGGAACTATACCTGAAGGTCATTCTCTAGGAAAAGTGAGGCCAGGATTCAATTCAAAGTCCAGCCCTCAGGAACCTCGCCGACTCCGAGAGGAATGGTGGAGGGAGAAAGACTGAGCATAAAAGGGAGAATACTGATGAGAAGAATCACAAGCACCTAGGGAATTACCTCTGTTCTAACTCAGAGACCCAAACCCCCAATGCACAAACTGGCTGAGACCCAGAAAGCTTTCTGATACCGCAAGACTCAGCACCCATCAGGAAAGGCAAATGTGTTGCAAACATTCCATCCCACCCCCTCACATGTCCATGGTAGGCATCATCAATCAATCACAGCAAACTTTCCTGCTTAGCCCAGTCACAGCCTCAGAATCCTGCTTAACATGTTTGCAGCATGCAGCTGTGCCTAGGGAGCTATCCATGGTGCTGCATTGGCCTCTCACCCCAGATTCTCCCTCTTCTGCTGCTTGTGCTCACTGGAGTTGTCAGTCAAGCCTTAGCAATTTTTGCAGACAGACTCCACTTTGACCAGTGCTTTCTTCACCATTTTAGCAGGTTCTGTCTCAATCCCTGCCTGGTTATGTGTCCTTATCTGGGTTCTGTGGAACTCTCTAGTCCAAACCGCATCTCTGACAGTTCATCATGCCTCCCTGCATCTGCCTTGGCTCCTTCCAGCTGTCTGGCCCTATCTTCTGTTTGGCCCCATCTGAACCTGTGGTTGCCCCCACAATAGAAATTGGCTCCTCCTATACAAAACAATATATATTTTTTTAAAAAAGGGAAAAATAGATCCTCCTGATTTCTCTTCTCCAGAAATAACATCTGTCTCTCGCAGAATATTTCTGGGTGAACCTGTGAATGCATGTATGTTTATTAATTTATAAATATATGCTCTTCAAATTATTTTGCAACTTTCTCTTTGATACATCTTGGACATCTTTCACCTCAATGCAAGTAAATCTCCCTTATTCTCTTTTTTTTCCCCATATGTTCTACTCCTTTATTGACAAGGTAGATAAAAGGAGCATCAGACACAAGGTTTTCACAATCACAGTCACATTGTGACAGCTGTATCATTATTCAGTCATCCTCAAGAAACATGGCTACTGGAACACAGCTCTACATTTTCAGGCAGTTACCTCCAGCCTCTCCATTACATCTTGAATAACAAGATGATATCTACTTGATGCATAAGAATAACCTCCAGGATAACCTCTCGACTCTGTTTGCAATCTCTCAGCCATTGACACTTAGTCTCATTTCCCTCTTCCCCCTTTTGGTCGAGAAGGTTTTCTCAATCCCTTGATGCTAAGTCTCAGCTCATTCTAGGATTTTTCTCAATCCCTTGATGCTGAGTCTCCATTCATTCCAAGATCTCTGTCCCACGTTGCCAGGAAGGTCCACACCCCTGGGAGTCATGTCTCACGTAGAGAGGGGTAGGGTGGTGAGACTGCTCGTTGTGTTGGCTGGAGAGAGGGGCCACATCTGAGCAACAAAAGAAGCTCTCTTGAGGGTGACTCTTAGGCCTAAATTTTAAGTAGACTTGACCTATCCTTTGTGGGGTTAAGTTTCACATGAACAAACCCCAAGACTGGGGGCTCAGCCTATAGCTTTGGTTGTCCACACTGTTTGTGAGAATATCAAGAATTCAACTTGGGGAAGTTGAATTTCTCCCGTTCTCACCACTCCCCAAAGGGGGCTTTGCAGATACTTTTCCACTCACTGATCGAATCACTCTGGGATTCATCAGGGCATCACTCTGGACAAACCAGCAAAAATCTCATGTCCTACCTGAGATTCCAAGTACTTATGGCGTTCAATCAAACTATCTACGTAAGTTATATTAGGAACCGCATGAGTCAAAACATAAATTTTGTAACTAATAAACATTTTTTCTTTAGTCTCACACAGAAGGTGACATTTTAAAATATTAATTACCATCTATTTTCAGTACCCTGTAATAATGACATTCCTTTGTTCTTCCTCATGCAAAAACATTTTTAAAATTGTACCTTGTACATTTCACTATTATTATTATATACTCTAGGCATTCCTAGATTATACCATCTCAATCTTTAACATCTATCTTTCTTTCTGATTTCATTTATGTCCCCAGCCCTCCTCCCTCTATCATTCTCACATGCAGCTTCATTCAGTGTTTTAACATAATTGTATTACAGTTAGGTAGTATTGTGCTGTCCATTTCTGAGTTTTTGTATCCAGTGCTGTTGCACAGTCTGCATCCCTTCAGCTCCAGTTACCCAATATCGTACCTTATTTCTATCTCCTGATGGTCTCTGTTACGAACAAAATATTCCGAGTTTATTCACTAACGTCAGTTCATATCAGTGAGACCATACAGTATTTGTCCTTTAGTTTTTGGCTAGTCTCACTCAGCATAATGTTCTCAAGGTCCATCCATGTTGTTACATACTTCATGAGTTTATTCTGTCTTAAAGCTGCATAACATTCCATCGTATGTATATGCCACAGTTTGTTTAGCCATTCATCTGTTGATGGACATTTTGGCTGTTTCCATCTCCTTGCAACTGTAAATAATGCTGCTATAAACATTGGTGTGCAAATGTCCGTTTGTGTCTTTGCCCTTAAGTCCTCTGAGTAGATACCTAGCAATGGTATTGCTGGGTCATATGGCAATTCTATATTCAGCTTTTTGAGGAACCACCAAACTGCCTTCCACAGTGGCTGCACCATTTGACATTCCCACCAACAGTGGATAAGTGTGCCTCTTTCTCCACATCCTCTCCAGCACTTGTCATTTCTGTTTTGTTGATAATGGCCATTCTGGTGGGTGTGAGATGATATCTCATTGTGGTTTTGATTTGCATTTCTCTAATGGCCAGGGATGATGAGCATCTCTTCATGTGCCTTTTGGCCATTTGTATTTCCTCTTCTGAGAAGTGTCTGTTCAAATCTTTTTCCCATTTTGTAATGGGATTGGCTGTCTTTTTGTTGTTGAGTTGAACAATCTCTTTATAAATTCTGGATACTAGATCTTTATCTGATATGTCGTTTCCAAATATTGTCTCCCATTGTGTAGGCTGTCTTTTTACTTTCTTGATGAAGTTCTTTGATGCACAAAAGTGTTTAATTTTGAGGAGTTCCCATTTCTTTCTTTCTTTCTTCAGTGCTCTTGCTTTAGGTGTAAGGTCTATAAAACCACCTCCAATTATAAGATTTATAAGATATTTCCCTACATTTTCCTCTAACTGTTTTATGGTCTTAGACCTGATGTTTAGATCTTTGATCCATTTTGAGTTAACTTTTGTATAGGGTATGAGATACGGGTCCTCTTTCATTCTTTTGCATATGGATATCCAGTTCTCTAGGCACCATTTATTGAAGAGACTGTTCTGTCCCAGGTGAGTTGGCTTGACAATATTGATATGAATGCCTGAAACCCTCTCCAGGTAGGAGCACACAGCCAGCTGACCACTCGTCAGCATTATGACTGACTAGTTCACTGAATTGCCCCGAACAAAACAAACCCGAGGGAACCTATCACTGTTTTGTGTCTTATATCCCCAAGGCCTATTCTCAGTATGACTTAGTGGGGTTGATGCAATGTCATCCCAGCATGGAGCTAAGCAGCTGATTCTAGGAAAAACATTCTTTGCTTTCTCTCCTTGCTCTGTTAACTTCTAGATACAGTCCTGAACCTTTGTCATTGCTGCTAGTTTCCATCTGGGGTCACACGCAGGTGTGTCACATGGACAGGCAGAAAATGTGCATGTGTCCTGTTAGTTTAAAAAGAACACAGTCAATTCCTAATCCATTCCTACTGGAGCAGATACATCTCAATTTAGCGTTATGGTATTTTTCTCTTTCTGAAAGTTTCCTCCAAAGTTTCAAGAAACATTTATGTTCCAGAGAAACTGGAAGCTCTAGAAAGAATCTGGGCTCTGATACTGGGGCCTCCTTGAAATAAAACTAGCACAGAAATAAAATGCACATGGCATAGAAATAAAATTAACTTATCGTATGAAAAAAGTTTAATGTGGGCTGTCCAGCAAACCTGTTGTAGGCAGCTTCTGACTTCAAATCTATTGCACAAACCCAACACTGAGACCCATAAGTGATCTTGATAATGATATAAGCACTAAGACTTACATAGTTCTCCTCGGTGATGAACACTTTCCAAGAGATGCACACATTTTAGCTCCTCTACAATTCTAACCAGCTGTACAAGGCTGGTCCAGTTAGTGAACCTATTTTAGGATGAGGAAGGCAGGTGCTGTCCCCAGGCTCCCTGGGTAGGGGCTGTTAGAGGCAGTATTGGACTCATGTAGTAGTCTCAAGCTGTTCTGCACCCCAGAAATGTTCTTTTAATCAATTCATCAATTCATATAGGTGCAGACCTATTGTGGTGGGACCTTTTGATTAGGTTATTTCAATTGAGATGTGACCCGCTCCATTCAAGGTGGGTCTTGATCCCCTTACTGCAGTCTTTTCTAAGAGAATAAAGAAAAAGCCCAGAGAAGCTAATAAATGAAATTAAGAGACACCTACAGAAAAAGCCTCAGAGAAGCTGTGGGAAGCCACTGAAGCCAGAAACTGAAGCAACAAAACCCATTGCCATGTGCCCTGCTTTCTGGCAGAGGAGGCCGAGCTCGAGGTAACTGGTCTTCAGAGAAGGTATCACCCTATTCATGCCATTATTTGAACATTTTCATGACCTTAGAACTGTAAATTTGCAAGCTAATAAATCCTCCTTGTAAAAGCCAAACCATTTCTTATATATTGCATTCTGCCAACTTTCGCAAACCAAAACAACTGATACGGTTGCTCTGAAATTCACCTCCTGGTCCATCACACTATACTCTATAGCAATGCTGGAAAGTTTGGGAATTGAGTAAATCTTCCAAATGGGCTAAAAGGATCAAAACGTAATGATTGTATATAACCAAAAGAATTGAAAGCTGGGACTCAAACAGATATTTGTACACCACTGTTCATAACAGCATTATTTACAGTAGCCAAAAGGTGGGAACAACCTAAGTGCCCTTCAACAGATGAATGGATAAAGTAAATGTGAACTATTTACTCAATGGAATATTATTCAGCCATAAAAATAAATGAAGTTCTAATACATACCATAATATGGATGAAACTAGAAGACATCTTGTTGAGTGAAATAAGCCAGACACAAAAGGACAAATGTTGTATGATCTTGTGTATATGAAATATCTAGAATGAACAAATTTCATAGAGGTAAGGAGTAGATTGCTGGTTAACAGGGGCTGGGAGTTGGGGGGCAGGGGGAGTGATAGCTTAACAGGTACAGAGTTTCTGTTGAAGGTGATGAAAAAGTTTGAGTGATGAGTGATGGTGGTGACAGCAAAATATTGAGTGTTTAATTAATACCACTGAATTTTATACTTGAAAGTAGTTAATATGGGAAATTTTGAGTTGTTTATATGTTTCTACAATAAAAAGTTTTTAAAAGTAATGGTTTCTCACTGAGGGTGGAATAGGGATTATTTCTGACTTTGTTGAGTCACAAAACTGAGGCTAGGGTGACACTTCCAGGTAAAATTCCTTCCACACCATCAATTAGACCATACCCCATAGCAGTTTCCTACCCCAGGGGCCACTGCATGTGCTCAGGGTCTGTCAATGGCTGCATTGAAGAGAACTACTTACCCCTCCTGCCTAACATACTTGGACAATTGCAAAATCCTACCTCTTGGTTTGTGATGTTATAGAAGGAAGGTCTGTGGGAACCTTTAAACTGACCCCTCTCCCTGATGTGACTGAATTCTCATTTCATTATGAGAGCATTGGACTTTCATCTTTAGATTGTTTCATCTTTCATCTTTAGATCTCACCTGGAGATTACCCAGTGATGCAACAGGGCTCAGCAAAAGTACATCTTTGTACTTCACCGGCCATTCGAACCCCTCATTTTTGCAACTCAAATACTCTAGGTTCAACCTTCTTTCTGAGACCCCCAATCACCAGGTTGTCAACATTAAAGGGAAGCAGGGGAGTAGCCTCGTGGTGAGGAAATACTGTTCATGACTGAGTGTCCTTCCCAATTCTGTCTGTGGTTTCTTCTAGTCCCTGAGTCGGGTCCCTACTTTCACTTCTCTTGAAGATATGGATTTCAAACTCACTTTCCAGCCATGTCATCAGGGAGAAAGCTACTGAACCTCCCAGGAGCCCACTTTTCTGAGCTGCAAAATGGGCAAGAGAAATGGGATAATAGATGTAAATCTGTGGTAGGCAGCAGCTAACAGGTGTCCACTGATAGGGGTTTCCTTTCCTTACAGGCTGAGGGTTTTTCTTGTCATTGCCCCAAACCAGGATTCTGCAGGAAGTACTTCATCAAATCTACTTTAATCTCAAGATCCTTCACTCCTGCCTTCTGGTACCTTTGCCATTTTTCTTCCCCTTCCTTAGCTACCATATGTTTCACAGAAATCCAAAATATTGGGTCAAAGTGAGGCATTTGAAATGTAAATTATCAAGCTGGAATGATGTTCAAATCATATGTAGTTCTGAATCACAAGCATGCCTCTGACCACACCTCTCTGGTTTCAGTGTGAGGATCAGATAGCTAGCCTCCAAAGTTCTGTCAAACTCAGGATTCTGTAATATTCTCTCCTCTCTCTGTCCTCCTCCTTCCCTCTCTCTATCTCTTCTTTTTTTTCCTTCCCTCTTCCTTTTTACATGCATTCACTCTCCTTCTTCCCTCTCTTTCTCCTCTCTTCTTTCCTCTCCCCATTCCCTTCCTCTCTTCCTCCCTCCCTTTCTTCCTTACTCCTGCCCTTGTCCCCAACTCTAAGGAATGAGGTAGTTGGGCTGGCTGGTTTGATCTCCTATGACTTTTGTTAGGAGATAGCTTACCTTAGTATGAGCAGATCCTGACAGGTCTACCTCTAGAACACACCCAAACCTGCAAGCTTCACTCAGTCTCCAGGGCTACCACCCTCCTCCTAGCCACTATCCTTTGTTCCACGCAATGACTTTCCATCCAATTTCCTGGCTTCCACTCTTTCTGCCCAAGTCACTCTATTTTCTCCATGCAACTTGATGCAACTTATTAACTATATAGCAGATCCGTTCTTCCCCCAGGTAGTACCAAGGTCTAGCCATCTCCACCAAAATCAATTCAAGCTCCTTTCTCACTGTCTGCAAACTGATCCTTGCCTACTTCTAATTTTATAGCTGAAAAAATTCAGATCAAAGGGGCAATATTACCTCCAAATTTAGCTTGTCGACTACAAAAACTAATAAATTTTTTGATGAGAATGTTAGGCTACACCAACAAGAAAAATGGATTCTTCTTTGATAATGTTTAACACTAAGGAATTCAAAGCCTGCTGAAGTTGCAGAACCCATAGAAAGCAGACTATAAGTGAAGGGAAGTAGAAGTTACCTTCCAATAATAGAAAAACAATTTTAAAATTTATTCAATGAAACAGGTGGAATTGTCATTGTTTGTAAACTTGGCTTTGAGGAAATAAAAATGAAAAGACTGGAAAGAGAATTAATCCTTATTGGACAGAGGAATTTTTTTTTAGTGTTTAAAGAAACATTTACTGTTTGAAATGTCCCCAACTGCCTTCCCCGTTTTGAAGGACAGTTATTTTGAGCAGCCCTCCTCTGGAAATCAAGTGCCAAACGTCTGAGGAACTGAAAGCCTGGGTTCCAGCAATCTGATTTCCCAGAGGCTCATTACTGAGAAACAACAGATGGAAATCATTAAGAGAGTTGACCTTGAAATCTTAGACTTCCACAATGGTCTAACATTGACTGAGCCATTTGTATGTGAAAGGATACCTACCCTTCTTTGCACGTGTTCGCAGACTCAAATCCCTGTTCATATGAGATTGAATTTCCAAACAAGAAGAAAATGGACCCTGGCTTCCAGGAAAAGCCACCCTGTGATGTAGTCCAATGACCAAGCACCATGTCCCAACCCTGCCACTTCTCAGCTCTGGGACCTCACACTTGGTCCTCCTATGTCTGAGCCCAAGCTCCTCACCAGTAACTTGCAGGGGTCCTTATTAACTTGTTATCTTGCTCCCAAATATGATCAACAATGCTAATGAGATAAAGGCATAATAGGATAAATATAAAATTAAGAAAGTTAGTGGGAAAGAAAGGATGGAAGGAAAAATAAGCAGCAGCTGGCAATGAGGTTGACATAGACTAACACAGGAAATAAATCAATACTTTGCTAGAAGTGAGCCATTACATTTGGATTTGAGTTTCCTGGCCAGCAGCCCATGCAAGGGAAAGCAGTAAAGGTAAATTATACCTTGCAGCCTCACTGTAGTAAATTGGCTTTGCAGGCTGCCTTCTCTTCCCTGCCTCAGGTCCGTACTATCCACCCAGCATGCAGTTTAACTGTGATCGTGGAAGCCACTCATTGTGACCAGGAGCCCATTCACTATGCCCCTGTGGGGTTAGTTCCTTCAGTTCAGGCTCCTTCCTTTAGCTCTGTTGGGTTAACCTGACATGCTGTAAAAAAAAAATATGTGATACATTAATGGCATAGAACTTTGTATCAAATTACAGGGTACTTGTGGGTCTGCATTATGGTGCACTAGGCTAAGGATGGAAAAAACATATAAAAGCTGATCTCTGCCCTTCAGGAACTTGAAGATCTGTTGTGGAGTCAGATCTTTTTTTTTTTTTAATTTGCATATGGGCAGGAGGCACCAGGGATCGAACTCCTGACCTCCAGCATGGCAGGTCGGAGCTCTGCCTGCTGACCCACGGCAGCCGCCCGAGTCAGATCATTTTATATTCAATTTTGTAAGGTTAGCATGTTGGCTTAGTTGAGGTCTCATCAGAAGAAGACTCTGAAAAAGGGATTTGAGTACAAGTGGTTTATTTGGGTGATTCCAGAAAGCAGGGGAGTTAGGGAAAGGCAGGACACCAATGAATTATGCATTATCAAGCAAGTTGCCACTGCAGGGAACTGAAGCCGGGTAGCTTTAGGAAAGAGGTTGGACTGTACATGTCAGAAGGCTCTCACTCCAGAAGCAAGTGAGCCAGAGCTATTATATTATAGCCCCATTAGTCATATTCTGGGGGTCCCTGGGAGGTATCAGTCCCCTGCCCCTTCCAGCCTGTGGTTCTCCAGGGCAGGTGTCCATTGGCCAGGGTGAGCCCTCAGAAAGAAATGTAAGCACCTGCTGTGAAAGTCAGGAGCCATGCACTGGAATACCAGAGCTGAAAGGATAGGAATGGAGCCTGGCAGGGTCAGTTGCATCATGTGTGAGCACCTGCGAAATGCTGCCAGCCTCAAAGCACCATGCCGGGACACAAGAATCAGCATTGGAAAGCTCATCGGGAAAGTTCCAGCAGGTGATAGAGGGTGAGCAGGTCAGAAACTTAATACAGGAAAGGCAAACAGATACAGAAAACTTCAGAAGTAAGGTGTCATGGGTTAGAAGGAATTAGGTCAGATCTAGAGAATTCTGCCCAGGCAGGGAGGGGCTGGCACAGACAGCTGGTCTTTTAAATCTGGAAGAAATCAGCATAAATGCAGTAATGACAACCCCAAAATTAGGGGCAAAAGACTTGCCACCTCCTCCCTTCCCAGTCATTCTATCCTGAGCATCACACCCATTCTCACCCCATAAGTCGGCATCTGCCCTGACCATTCCATGGAGACATCTCTGGAGCATTCCCAGAGGCTTCTCAATGCCAGCTCTTCACATGAACTCTGAGATTGCCCCCTCAGCCTGCATGGGTGGAGGGAGGTCCAGGGGCAGCTGGAGTAGACCAGAGGAGTGCATAGAGACCACACAGACACTCCCCAGGATAGAAAGGGGAGTCATTGCACAGCATTACAGGCAGAAAAGAAAGGAGAAGCCCTATAGCAAGAGAGGATTACCCCTCAGACACTTCTCTGTTACACAGTCTCCAAGTCTTGTTATTAATCATTGATGAAGGAGTAGGAAAAAAGCAAAAGACATCATGGTGTCATGGGAACCACTAAAGCAGAAAACATGACAAATGTGTTGATCATGAGAGTTGGACATTGTAAGATAGTCCAAGAGTGCAAATTCTGAGTCTCCATTTGCTGGGATGTTCACTTGTTCAAGGCATATGTGGTCAGTGTTACACCAGATCTCCAAACCCTGCCATCTCTGGTTGTGGAAATCCCAATATTTAAATGAATACTTTTAAATTGTATTATGCTAAAATACATGATAGTGTATGCTAAAAGCAATCACTGTAACCCATTGTTATTTTGAGGGACAATTCCTGTTTCATCATATTAATCAGGGAAGAAGATGGGGTTTTTTTTTTGGTGAACATTTGGTGAACATCTTGCCAGGATTTACACAAGTTGCTTTTGCACACTCCATGTCCCTACACCCTATACATCTCTTTGCCCCGATTCTTTGCTTAACAACAAACTCTTCGATGATTCGGCTTGCATCTCAGATACTTTGACTGTGAAATGGAGATGCCCTGTTAGGGAACGAGTACCGTGCTGATGGGAAGTCTGAAGCAATCTTAAAGACCAGTGGTTAAGAGCAAAGATGGGGATGGTCCTGGATTTGGAAACTGGTCAGAACTCCCATTCTACAACCCTGAAAAATTACTTAACATTCCAAAGACTTAGTTTTTCCTGTAAATTAGGGATACACATCTTCATTCTCAACCTAGTGTTATTTTGACAATTAAGGCACTTGACTTGGATATCTGGTACATGGTAAGAGCTCAGTACATTTGGATGGCATTTTAGGGTACACATCAGGAATTCATAAATTTTGTTAGTGTAAGTCATTACCTTTGGCTATGATAACACCTGGTGTTCTTATTCAGAGCTAATAGAACAACTACAAAGACTTACTCAACAGTTACAGTAGACAAAGGAAAACAAATAAACAAACCCCCAAAACAACAAACAGCAAAACAAGAAAGTTGGCATGGACTTTTCATATTCAAATAAAGATATTTAGCGGCTGCTGTCATGGCCAATCATGTCCTCTTAGCACCCACTGTTACCCTGCACCCCAACCCAGCAACTTCTTAACACAAACACCTGTGACTCTCTCTAATGGCTTTTTCTGGCCACCAGCTTGTGAGCTGGGTAAGATGAAATGTCTGTGGGTTAATGCCCCCAGGAGAAGGATAATGTCAATGGATAAATGCTACTTCATCTTCACTTGGAACAACTGTGACACGTGTTCTACACTGTCTCTGAGGTTCCCAGCAGGACCAGACCATTAACATACCATTCTGGCTGCCTTTGCTATACTTTCAGCAGAAATAGCTGGGACCACCTGTATTGTGAACATTGAAGATTCAAGTGCTGCCTTGACGTCTTTGAGCCTGCCAGGGACCCAGAGTCATGGCCTGGCCTTCCTTTGCTCTTGCCAGCTGTGGCCCCACCCAGCAGAAGCAGTGCCCCTCCAGGCTATTTCTCCTGTCTGTAAGACCAGCTGCATTTCATCCTGTCCTCAGACAGGGGTTTCAATTTCCTGCCAGTCTGCAAATTATTCAAATAAGCCAACAGCATCCTTCCACAGGAGCCAAGGGAATTTCATCTTCTTACTACAAAGCCTGACTTGCATGGCTCCTGCTGGTTCACTCTACTTCTGAGTGAATGTGTCCTCCCCACCCTGAGTAGTGAGGGTATGTGACTAATAAACAGCTTGCTGTCTGTCCATCTTACCTGCCCAGAGTTGAGTGTTGTAGATTCAATTATCCCAGAACTCTAGTGCAGGTGAAGACGAGGTAAACAAAGCACCACCTCCCAAATTAATGATTTATACACAAATCTTTTTCTCAGGGTCTTCTTTTGGGAGAACTCAAACTAAAATAGTTTGTTCAGTGGAAATAATTCAGGTGATCCTTACACATCTGGGTTAAGACAAAGAAGTATTTTCTCCACCCAAAAAAGAAAGAGGCTACTTAGATAATGGTTGTTAAAAGTACTGGCATCACACCTGTAGTAGCAAGCAACTCTGTATTTAAATCCAAAATCTACCATGTATTAGTTCTGAAATACTAAAATAACCAACCTAAGACTTAGCAGAGTGCTTGACCTAGAATAATTCTCATGAATTTTTAAAATAATCTTTATTGAGGTATAGTTTTCATACAATGAAAGCACTGCATGTTTAAAAATGTACAGTACAATGACTTTTGGCAAATGCATATGCCCATGTAAACTCTGCCCCAATAAAGAAGGAATACATTTATAATCTCAAAAAGTCCTTTGTCCCTTTGTAGTCAATTCCTACTCTATCACTGCCCTAGGCAAGCACTGATATGCTTTCTATCACTACAGTCCATTGAGTTTTGATTTAAAGACATGGTTAATAAGTGAATTCAGCCAAATAGGGTAATGACAGTATTTGGGGAAAAATAACTCTTTGATCTTATTCTACAGTTTTTTTTTTTTTTTTTTTTTTTTGGTCAAACTAATTCATATTGGCCATCTCTATGAGCGATGAAGAGGAAGAAAAAACCATTTTCAGAATTGATGGCTCTTCTCCCGTCAGATTCTATGAGGTGAAAGGTGGAAGGGAAGGGCTGATAAAAGGTAAAATTGATTTGAGATGTTAAATTTCTGCTGAGAAATTTCCAGAAGACCAAATTCAACACTCATTCATTAAATTAGAGGAGACACCAGCAACCATGATTTGATCTTTATTCTGTCTTCTTGGAATTATAACAGCCACTGTTGAATTGAGTCCAAATCTCCAACATCTTATCTGGTAAACCCCAGAAAGCATATCTATGAGAAGTAGGGATGAGTCAGTCAATTGATCAGCAAATGCTTATTAGGTTTCCACTACACACTAAGGGCAGTCCCACATGCCGTGAAAGACAGACAAGGCGCCTAATGGAGTCCACATTCTCAGATGTATGCAGAGAGATAGGAAATAGCAAATTAATACATAACTGAGTAAGGGGGAAATCAGTGCTGGGCAGAGGTTGAAATGAGATGATATGGAGAGGGTCACTTTAGAAGGTTTCTCTAAATAGGTCAAGTTTACTTTGAGCTATGAATGGCATAGAATGAGCTAGCTGGAGAATGTCAAAGGAAACTATGCCAAGAAGAGGAAAACCTTTATGTGGGAACCAGCTTGGTGTGTTCCAGACTGAGAGCAGGAAAGTTTTGTGGAACACAGAAATCAGGGGTGGGGAGACTGACATGAAATAAATAGTTAGATTGATGAAAGACCAAAATCCAAGAGGATTTAGAATTTATTTTATGTTCTGTGAGAAGTCATTGGCAGGTTCTAAGCTGATATCTATTTCAAAAGATTGCTCTCAGTGCTCTGAAATTAGAATATGGAGGGACCAGAAGCAGAAGTCCGAGGTTCTTTCAGCCACACAAATGAGATGATGATGCTTTCCCAAGTAAGCAGTGATGCAGGTGAGAGGCTAAGTACATCTCTAAAGGTGGAGGCCATGGGATTTGCTGACATCAAGGATAACTCAAAGGGAGCATTTACATTTTGGCATATAAGTTGTCTGAGATCTAGAATGAGGTCTCTGAAGACATATAAGTTGGAAAATCATCAGCCTTTACATGGCATTTAATTCAATGAAGTGGATGAGGTGGGCTGGAGAGAGCATTTAGGAGGGAAAGAGAAGAAAGCATTCTGCATTGAGGAAACAAAAATAGGAATAGGTAAAAGCAAAGGAGATGAAATGAAAAGGAGTGACAATAGGGTTGGAGCGACAATGGGGTTAGAGCAAAATGAGATCATGATGTCATGGAAGCCAAAAGTAAATAAATAAAGCATTTCAAGATATATGTATTGGAACAACTAATTTGCAAGAAAATGCTCATACTTATTAGTGACTAGTCTCAATTCAAGGAAAGATATATAAATTGGGTTGGTATAGTATCTAGGAACCTTGACATAAAATTTGCTTTACTGAATCCCAAGATCGACATCTTGTTCTCAGACTTGCAGACTCTGTGGTCCTCATTCCACCCAGTACTTTTCTGGTTGTCTCTCTTGCACCACAAAACAAATGGTTCTATTTCAATGTGTGCCTATTTCCCCTTCTATCTTTTGAGAAGTAAGGAGATTTGGCATAGTTATCATAAAGCAAATTTTCAATTGGCTTCATGACTCAGTGTAGCAATTGGGTTTAGTTGAAGAAATCTGAAGTCCCAGGGGGTGCACTTGTTGGGTGAAAAGTTCCTGGGTCAGCCAATAGTTATTCCTGTTTCATCTTGGGTATTTGCTCTTAAGAAAACATTTTCTTATGCAGCCCCCAAACACAGAAATGAAGGAAGTCACAGGAGAGTGGTTTTTTGGAAATAATTCTGGTTGAGATATTGGGATCATCTCAGATTTCTGGCATTGTTTTCTACATTTGGGATTCATTCCTTTGCAATGTTTTCTCAAAACCCAGTTAGGCTAAATGATGAATGTTCATTAAGTAGAGGTTAGTTAATTTGTTTTTTCCCTGTTTTGTTTTAACGATAAGCCCTGGACAGTAATTAACTAGAAAGTGAAGTTTACCAAAAGATAATCCCTATTAAAACAAATTTTGCATCTCCATACTTTAGTACTTTTATTTGAAGAGAGCATATTTTTCAAATTCCATGGAGTTAACCATTTGCTTTATTGATGATCCTTCAACCGGGTGACACAAGCCATGTGAAGTCATCACAGAAGAATGCTGGCCTTCTGCAAAGCATTCAGCTTCTCAATCCAGTGTGTTTGAGCAAGTTGGAAACAATTTTGCCAACATGATTCAACTGCAAAAAATTAGCAATGAAAACATTCCCAATGGTGCCCTCTGCCCCTGTATTGACTGTGCCTTTTCTTAGGAACGTGGGAGCTGAGTCTTTCCTCTGGGAAGTCAGAGATGAATTGCATTACCTTAAACCAGTTAAAGAAGGTTCATGAGATGAAAAAGTTTTCTCTCCCTTGCTTTCTCTTGCCCCTCCCTGCCACCTCAATCTCAGGTAGTTCTCCTAAAAGGATACGTTTCACTACACCTTTCACTTTGTTTCTATTAACAGATTACTGCTTGCTCTGGATGGTCATGGATGGAAGGTCAGATTTGGGAAATAAGCACCAGACTCTGTTTCCTTGCCCTAATCATATTCATGAACTTCCCACCTATATCCTTATTACCAAACCTAATGACCCCTTCCCCATTGTCACCTTCACTGACCTCACTATAGCATTTGGAATTCTCCCTCATTTCTTACTTCTTAGGCTCTGCCTCCAGGTTCTCCTACCACCTTTCTGGCTGCCCCTTCCCAGTCTCCTTCACAGATTCCCCTTCTTCTGCCTGTCTTTCTAAGATTCTGCTTACTGTTGCGTTTTCTTTTTACATAATCTCTAAGCACTGAAGTCTACTCTTTGGCCTCACTCTTCACCAATGTGCTGCTGGGACCCCCAGCTGCTTATGTTAACCCACATATCTTTCTATGCTCAAGTTGTCTATAATCATCACAGACTGTGCTCATCTGGCCCATCCATTTGTTTACTCACTTACTTGTCCATTTAACTAAAATCTACAGATGCCTGCTCGCTGGGGCAGGGAGGGGGTGCTTGGGAAATAAGACAGTACAATCCTTTTTTCGCACACTGAGTCAGAGTCTATGAGCACAGGTGTGACCAGCTCTAAATGACCACAACAGAAGTGAACATCTCAGATCTTAAAACTGTTGCCTTCTTGGGAATGGTCTCCAGCACTCAGGTTATGAATCTAACCAATCTATCTCTAAGCCATGGCAATTCAATTCTGCATCTTTTGGATCCAACCAGTTTTTCCCATCCTCATTGCCACCACCACCTCAAGGTGAAGCCACTATCAACTCTTGATTAAATTAGGATGACCAAATCTAATGGCCTGCTTTCTTTCTTTCCATGCCCTCCTGTTACCTTAGAATCAAGTTTCATCTTCATATGCATCCAGGGCTCCCAGGATCTGCCTCCTGCTCTTCTCTCAGCTTCTTTTCTTGACATCTCCTGATCAGACTCTGGTCTGGCCACACTGACTGTCTCTTCTCAGTTGCAGTTGTGTGTTTGGATGTCCTTTAACCTGGAAATTTGCATATATTGTTTCCTTCTCCTGGTGAGCCTGTCCCCAACTACACCCCTTTCCAATCCTTGTTCCCTTGCTATACCTGCCTATCCTTCATGTCTCAAGTTCAATATCACTTTCTTTAGTAATTTTTCTTTAACTGCCCAAAACTGAGTTTGGAGCACTTTCTAATCTGTTCATTCATCTGAATTTATCCCTAATGTTGTGTTGTCATTGCCTGTTCTGACCGTGAGATGTCTGTGTAAAGGTAGAGCCTCTTTCCCTCGGTTTAGTGTGGAGGCCAGCAGAGTGTGGGCTCAGTAAATGTCTTCTGAGTGAATGAATGAAATAACAATCTTTAAAGCCAAGACACCTATCTTGGTATAAAGGGGAAAAAGGGAACCTGGGCTCAGAAAGAGAGAGGAAGCTTGGAGAAATAAAATGTCCCCAGTAATGTCTCTAATAAGTAGGGTAGAGATAATACAATGATGCCACTATTTCGTCTTTCCTATCCCATTTAGAAAAAGATTGAATTAGCTTAAACTTATGGCCATTTGGGAAATTCCTGAATATTGAGGAAAGCAATCTTAGATCTCAGTGAAGACTGCAAAAATATGTCCTATCTTATTCCCCCACACTCACAAACAGGAACCTAAAAATTATTTACTATTAATCAATTGAGCTCTTTTAAAATGCTCAATTCCCCTATAAATTTGGTGTCAGAATAGACTGAGCTGGAATTGGCTTGACTTGATCTGGACTACTACTTGGACCAATCATAATTTTCAAATAATGAGAAGTTGGAAAGAATTAGTATATTTTTAAATATATATATTTTCAAAGTGGTTGTAAAATGCCTTTAAAATATTTGTGACTATTTTGGGAGGTTGATTTTTGAGTCTTGGATTTTTGAGCTGTAAGATCAGCACCAAAACAATTTCTCTGGACAAAGAAATATCAGAAACACCATCAGAAAAGCTGCTTGTTTTTCCTGCTTGACCCAGAGGTCAGGGAAAAGTAGCAGGGAGCAGGGTTAAAAGGCACTGTTAAGGAAGTCCTCTTAGAAGGCGTAGTTCCCTCCTCGGATGGCAACTTCAGTGAGAGGAATTTGAGAAACTCCAGGTGTTGAATGTGCCAAGCCATGTGCTCACAGGAAGCAGGGGTCTTCCTTAGGTTATTGAGGTTGATGCCCAGAGAGACATACAACTTGCTTCATACCATGAAGAGAAAGTCCTTTGCAGAGATGTCCAAGTAGCAGTGTCCTATGAATGGGAATCCTCAACTTGTATTTAACATTTCTTCCTTCATCCACCCAGAATACTGAGCTTTCATTTAATTAATTTTGTGTTCTATTCTAAGCCATGCAGTGGTTAAATTACATCCAAAAGTTTCCAATTTGCATTAATATCAATAGCACCTAGAACAATAAATTTTTATTGAAAAGCTGAACTAACATATAAATTTAAATTTAACATATAAATCATCACACTTTCCTGTTCCTCACAATTTTTTCAAAATCATATTATAGCCATTCTAGAGATAAGTGATTCCCTGAATGATTAAGTGACATATTCAAGATCATGCAGCTAGTAAGTAAAGAAAGAAAGTAAAATAGTTAGTTAGCATCATATGGAGTGCTAAATAACAAAATAAAATGTATGAAAAATAATAATGATGAAAACAAAACAGAAACAAAATAAAAGGTGTAGTAAGGATGGATCCTTTTTCAGGAAGTTCCATTTAACCTGGAACTCTCTTGCCCACCTCACACCCTTACAACCTCCATCTTTCCCCCACATCAACCATGAACGTCCCGATTACCTCCAAAACAAGAGCCCATTGACCTTGGATAATGTCCAAGGCAACAACCCTTGATTCAGCAGTTGGACATTCATTGACCTCACCCCACCATGAATTCTCTTTAAGGCTCAAAAGTTGAAGGCTGAGGCAAGAGCATGAACTTGGAATGGTTTTGTCTTGCCTACAAGGCAGGTGTCAAATAGAGCTTTAAGTGGAGAAGAAAAGAAGACAGAACTGTGAAAGGGCAATTCTTCAGGGTAGAAGAAATAAATGATTTATTATGGAATTGTATTTGGGAAAGAAATGACACTTTTTGATAAAAGATGTTTACTGAAAACTTCTGATGACAGCTGTCAGTAAAAGATGGAAGAATCAGTCAAGTGTAGAGCTCAGGTAATGAAGAACTGAAGAGCAAGTTTAATCTATTACTTCCAGGGAATGGGCTTTCCCATATGAGTTTCTGTGACCATTTAATTTTGGAAACACTCATGTGAGTTCAACTGTAGGTTGCTTATATTTTTCCTAAACAAATGCATTATTCTAAAGAGGAAAATAAAAGTAAATGTAAAAAAAAAAATAGTTGACAGTTGAGTTTCACATGATGTTGATCTCAGATTTTTATGAAATCTTCCTGAAGATTTTGAGCAAAATTTCACTGCTTCCAAGATTCTGTCTCCCAAATGAAGACAGAATGCCTTGAAGTCTCTCCCTACTGGGAATCTGAACTTGGCTCACAAAGTTAGAATAAAAATATGAATTTGAACTGGTTGGTTCTAGATTGTATACTGAGAACATGGAGCTGACAGCCTATATTAGAAGCCCTTAATGAGTTGTCCAGACAGTAAGAGCTGGAAGGGATGTCAGAGGTGGTCCCACCTGAATCCTTCAGTGGATAGTTAAAGAAGTGAAGACTCATGCAAGTTTACTCAAGCAAGTTTGGGGCAGATCTAGGGTCAGAATTCAGGATGCCTCACCTCCCACACAGTGCTGTTCACACATGTTTATACTTTCCCCACTCCATGTGTTGACATAGTATTTTTGTCCTGCATCAATCAAGATATTTTTGTTTTGCCAATCTGTTAGGTTAACATTTATTATGGTTATTGGTATAATATTTAAAAATTTTTCCTCTGTGCTAGATTATTCACACTATTGTGCAAAACATTCTAAAATTTCTCCCATCTTTAAAAGTCCTTGTATTAGTCCTACGTTCCCCTCTGAGTACCACCTCATTTCCTTACTTTCCTCTAAAACAAATTTCCCCCAAAACAGTTGTCTTCTCCCATTTTCTCTTGAGCATGCTTGCATCAGTTATATGTGAGAGAAGCTCTGATACTCCACCACTCAACCAATCATTCAATGCTTCCAGAGTTCCATGTATTGTTTTAAGTACTGGAGATCAAAACAGCCAATTGAGTCCACACCAATGACTTCATGTGACTAAATCCTCCCTGCTCAGTGTCCCAACCTTACTTGACCCATTAGCATTATTGGGTACAGTTGATCACACTCTACTCCTTGTAACACTTAAAACATTTGGTTCTGGTTTCTTGGTTCTCCTTTCAGTTCTTTTGTTGGTTTATCCTTCTCTTTCCATAGACATCTCCTTTCTAACCACACTCATTTTCTAAGGGATCTCATCTAGCCTAATGGCTTTGAAAACAATGTATACACTAACTACCACATTCTGTCACCTGTCTAAATCCCTTCCTTGTATATCTAACTGCCTATACAGAATTTCCCATCAGATGTCTAAAAGGCCTCTGTGCCAGTTTTAAGCTGTTATGTACCTGAGAAAAGCCATGTCCTTTTTCCTGATCTGATCTTGTGGGGGCAACCCCCCCAAAAGGATATTTTAATCCTGATTTAACACCGTTGGTGGGACATCTTGATTGGATTATTTCCATGGAGATGTGACACACATAATTGTGGGTGTGAATTTTTTATTAGATGGAGATGTGACTCCACTGATTCAGGTGGGTCTCAATCCTTTAAAAGAGGAAACTTTTTTGAGAAAGCTCAGAGCCGATAAAGATGCAGATATTTGGAGGTGCTTGGAGTGCTAACAGAAAGAGCAGACATCTAGACACAGATGTATGGAGATGCAGAGCCCAACATATATCGCCATGTGCCTTTCCATGAGATGCTAAGCAAAGCAGAACCTGAGGTTGTGTCCCAAAAGAGCTAAGTGAAGGCGTACAGATGCTTAAAGAGGAAACCACTGTCATCAGAAGCTGAAAGTAAAGGAACTGGGAAAAAAGACCAGTGGATGCCAGCACGTGCTTTCTCATGTGACAGACATTGGCCTTTCTTGAGTCAAGGTATCTCTCTGGATGCCTTAGTTTGGACATTTTTATGGCCTTAGAATTATAAACTTGTAACTTAATAAAATCCTTCTTTAAAAGTCGTTTCATTTTCAGGTATATTGCATTCCAGTGGCATTTAGAAAACTCAGTGTCTAAACTCAACATGTCCATAATTTAATTTCATATCTACCCCCCATCCATCTTCTCTTCCTTTATTGTCACCATCTTATTCTTCCAGGAGCTAACCTTGAAAATCTTGGGGTCAGCCTTGAGTCTTCTCTTTCTCATTCCCCACATTCAATCCAGAGAAAATTCTGTTGACTCGATCTTCAAAATATATGAGAATCCGATCGCTGCTGCCCAAGTGTCCATCATCTCTAACATAGGGTATTTCAACAATTTCCTAACTGGCCTCCCCATTACTTCTTGTTCACCCATATTCCTTCCTCCACACAGAAGCCAGAGGTGCTGCAGAAAACCGTGATGTTCTAGTTTGCTAGCTGCCGGAATGCAATATGCCAGAAACAGAATAGCTTTTTAAAGGGGGAATTTAATAAGTTGCTAGTTTACAGTTGTAAGGCCAAGAAAATATCTCAATTAAAACAAGTCTATAGAAATGTCTAATCTAATGTATCCAGGGAAAGATACTTCTTGGTTCAAGAAGGCCGATGAAGTTCAGTATTTCTCTCTCAAGTGAGAAGGCACATGGAGAACACAGTCAGGGTTTCTCTCTTATCTAGAAAGGTGCATGGTGAACACAATCAAGTTTCTCTCTCTCATCTGGAAAGGCACGTGGTGAACACAGCATTATCTGCTAGCTTTCTCTCCTTGCTTCCTTTCATGAAACTCCCTAGGATGCATTTTCCTTCCTCATTTCCAAAGGTTGCTGGCTGGTGGACTCTGCTTTATGGTGCTACAGCATTCTTTGCTCTCTCTGAATCTTTCACTTTCTCCAAAATGTTTCCTCTTTTATAGGACTTCAGAAAATAATCAAGACCCACCCAAATAGGTGGAGACACATCTCCACCTAATCCAGCTTAACAACCACTCTTGATTAAATCACATCTCCAGGGAGATGATCTAATTACAGCTTCAATAGTCAATTGAATCCAATTCAATCCTGAATAAGGATTAGAAGAAATGGCTGCCTTTACAAAATGGGATTAGGATTAAAACATGGCTTTTCTAGGGTGTATACATCATTTCAAACCAGCACACATGATTGATTACCATTGTGTCTCCTGGTCTCAAAATCCCCTGATGCATCCACCTTATCTACAAGAGAAGGCAAAGTTTTCCCTGTAATATTGAGACTCTAGCCCTTGAGCTCACCTTCTTCTCTTGTCCATTCCACTCAGCATGCTCCACCTCATAGGCCTTTCCCTGCTCTTCAGTTGCACCAGACACGTTCCCAGCCCACAGTCTGTGCTTCAATGGCCACTCTATCAGGATCACTCTACTCCCAGGTGCTCTTAGAGGTTGGGCTGGTTTGAAAGGAGACTATAATTAGATCATCTCCCTGGAGATGTGACTCAATCAAGAGTGTTTGTTAAACTGGATCAGGTGGAGATGTGTCTCCACCCATTCAGGTTGGTCTTGATTAGTTTACCGAATCCTACAAAAGAGAAAACATTTTGGAGAAAGAAGGAGATTCTGAGAGAGCAGAGAATGATGTAGCCATGAGATGCAGAGAGTCCACCAACAAGTGACTTTTGGAGATGAAGAAGGAAAATGCCTCCCAGAGAGCTTCATGAAACAGGAAACCAGGAGAGTAAGCTAACAGATGACACCATATTCGCCATGTGCCCTTCCAGCCGAGAGAGAAATCCTGACTGTGTTCACCATGTACCTTCTCACTTGAGAGAGAAACCCTGAACTTCATCGGCCTGCTTGAACCAAGGTATCTTTCCCTGGATGCCTTCAATTGGATATTTCTATAGACTTGTTTTAATTGGGGCATTTTCTTGGCCTTAGAACTGTAAACTAGCAACTTATTAAATTCCCCATTCTAAAAGCCGTTCCGTTTCTGGTATATTGCATTCAGGCAGCTAGCAAACTAGAACAGAGGTCACACACCCCCAATCATCAGGTCCTGGAGGTCACCTTCTCAGCTGGATTTGTGATCTCAACCCCTCAATTAGATATACACTCCAAGAAGTCAAATTTTTCTGTCTGCTTCACTCATGGTTGTACAGGAAGCTCCAGGAGAGTGGCTGTCACATGCTGGCTGCCTGACTAATAAATGCAACAAACAGGTGAGGAAGGACAAAAATGTTATCTAAGTTACAAAATTGTAACTAAGGAGAAAAAAAATCACCTTCAATCTCCCCATTGGAGCTGCATTTATATTTTTCTTATTCTTTTCAGAATGTTTTTTTACACATACTGTAGATACAAATTTTTTTACATAATTTTACCATATTTAACATAATTATTTTGTAACATTTTTGGTAGTTGTATGATAATCCATCATATGGATTTGTACAATTTGAATTTGACATTTCTTTTGCTGTTATGAACAAGATAAGTCACCTATCTACATAAATGTCCTACACATTTACATTTATTTCCTTAGGAGAAGTTTCTGGAAATGGAATTACTATCACAGGGTCAAAGTTATCCACATTTATTTTCTCAAAAAAAGTAAAACCAAATTCTGGGAAGATGGTGGAATAAGATAGGTCAGGTTCACCCCTGCTCCAAGAAACAGCTAGAGAAGTGATGGAAAGGTGACAGGGATGGTGATTCCAGGGTATAAATGAGCTGGGAGGGACTTCTACATCACATAAGGAAGCCCTGGTTGTAAAAGCTGAAGAATTGGGACACAGAGAACCAGAGACCATCCAGCTGGTGCAAACAGCCTAGCATGCCCATTTCCAAATGGAGGCCTGGAACCTTCAGGAGTATAGGGACAAGGAGATGGGGACAAAGAAGTAAGCCAAGCTGTGTTTCCTGAAGCGCTACCCTCACGCGTGTCACTTCCACTCCACGACACCCGACTCCCCCCACATCCCACACATCTGAACCCCTACAATGCTCCAAGTGCTTCCTCCCCGACTCCGTATCCCCCAACACATGCATCCCTGCCTTCCACAGACCCACATATGCCCACAGCCACAACCTCCCCACCGGGAGTCCACACATCCATGCACCAACCTCTTGACCCCAAACCCCTGCTCCACGCACATACACACCCTTGCCTCAACCCCCACACAAACGTCCTGTTCTCACACCCAGCAAGTGATGACATGTGCATCTGTGCTACATATCACCCCCTGCACAAATGTGTCCCAACACACCTCCTGCACCTGCACACCTGTGCCCGGGCTCCACTCACCCAAATCACCTATCCCTGACCCACTTCCCGCAACCCCTACCACCAGTGTGGTACACACTCACACATTGGCATTCTGCACCCTCTGAACTCCTTCACCTGTGCAAGCACACACTTGTGCCCCGCCCTCCCTGTCCTGGGACCTCTGCGCCACCTACCCCACATCCTGACCCCCACACTCCATGTGCCCAACCTCATCCTGCCTGCACTCCATCCCCCATGCATCTGCTCTGCCCCCACATCTGCCTCCTGCTGCATCCTGCTCCTGCGCCCCAAGGCCTGTCTGTGCCGCACTCCGCCCCCATAGCCCCACATCTCACTTCCACAACCCCATGCCCCACACCACAGGCTCACAAGTGCCAGTGTAGCATCCTTGACACGTGCCTATACCTGTGCTGCAATTCATCACTGCACTGTTGTTCCCTGAAACCTGCTCCACATCCATTTTGCAAATACAAAGCTTTAGTCTACTGAAGGAAATCAACTTCCAAAGTAATCCTATCAAGATATTTACATGCCTCAAAGGCAACAGAAGACCACTAAGCATATCATGATGCAGACGGGTATAGCCCTGCCTAATGATCAAATTAAAACTCTGGAAGAGACACAGACTTTGAAACAACTAATCAAAGATGTTCATATAACTATACTAAATAAAATCAGTGGGATGGCTAATGATATAAAGGAGATCAAAAGACACTAGAAGAGCATAAAAAGGAATTTGAAAGATTGGATAGAGAAATAGCAGATATCAAAGAGATTGTAGATACAGTCAAACAAATTAAAAATATATTAGAGACACACAGCAGCAGATTTAAAGAGGCAGAAGAAAGAATAAGTGAACTAGAGTATAGGGCAACTGATTTTGAACATACGAAACAGCAAATGGCAAAAAATATGGAAAAATTTGAATTGGATCTCGGGGAAATGATGGACAAAACAAAGCACACAAATATAGGAATCATCAGTGTCCCACAAGGCAAACAGAATACTAAAGGGCTAGGAAGATTAGAGGAGGATATAATGGGGAAAACTTCCCAACACTTATAAAGGACATAAATATGAAAATCAGAGAAACCCAAGGAACTCAAAATAGAATGAATCCAAATAAGCCTTCCCCCAAGATATATAATGATTAGTCTGTCAGAGATTATCAGGAGATAGAAATAGGGTAGAGATTGGGTCATTGGAGCTGAAGGGATATAGACTGTGCCACAGAACTGATTGTAAAAGTTCAGAAATGGATAGCACAATACTACCTGGTTGTAGCACAATACTGTAAGTACACTGAATGAAGTTGAATGCGAGAATGATAGAGTGAGGAGGGCTGGGGGCACATATGAAGCCAGAAAGAAAGATAGATGATAAAGACTGAGATGATATAATCTAGGACTACCTACAAGTGTAAATGACAGTGACTAAATGTACAAATTAAAAAACATTTTTGCATGAAGAATAAAGGAGTTTCAATATTGCAGGCTGTTGAAAAAAGATGGTGATTCATATTTTAAAAAATTCAACTTCTGTGTGAGACTAAAGCAAGAAATGTTTATTTGGTACAAAATTTGTATTTTGACTAGTGCATTTCCTAATTTAACTTATATGGACAGTTTAATTGAACACCATAAGTACATGGAATCTTGAGTAGGGCATGAGATTTTGTAGGTTTGTCAAGGTTAGTGTGATGCCCCAATAAATCCCAGAGTGATTTGAATAGTGAATAAAGA
This sequence comes from Myrmecophaga tridactyla, assembly GCA_004026745.1. Lineage (NCBI taxonomy): Eukaryota > Metazoa > Chordata > Mammalia > Pilosa > Myrmecophagidae > Myrmecophaga > Myrmecophaga tridactyla. The sequence goes on along the minus strand of PVIY010000389.1, from coordinate 174,131 downwards.
AGTAGTTGCAAAGTCTCCTTGGGGAAATACGGAGAAAGGGGCAAAAATCAACTTCCCCATTTGGAGAATTCCTGATATTCTTGCAAGCAGCAGGGACAACTAAATCAATAGGCTGAGCCCTCAATCTTGGGATTTGTCCCTGTGAAACTTATCCCTGCAAAGGATAGGCTAAGCTACTTAAAATTATGCCTAAAAGTCACCCACAGAGAATGTCTTTTGTTGCTCAGATGTGGCCTCTCTCTCTCAGTCAACACAGCAAGCAAACTCACTGCCCTCTCCCTCTCTAAGTGGGACATGACTCCCAGGGGTGTAAACTTCTCAGGGAATGTGGGACAGAAATCCTAGAATGAGCTGGGACTCAGCATCAAGGGGTTGAGAAAATTTCCTCAACAAAAGGGGGAAGAGAGAAATGAGACAAAATAAAGTGTCAGTGGCTGAGAGATTTCAGAGTTGAGAGGTTATCCTGGAGGTTAGTCTTACACATGATATAGATATCACATTTTAGTTTATGGGCTATTAGAGTGTCTAGAGGGAAGCCATGTTTCTTGAAGATGATTGTATAATGATATAGCTTTTGCAGTGTGACTATGTGATTGTGAAAACCTTGTTCTGATGCTCCTTTTATCTATGGGATGGACAGATGAGTAAAAAAATATGGATAAGAAATAAACAAATAATAAGGGGAACAAAGGTTAAAATAAATTGAGAAGATTGAAATACTAGTGGCCAATGAAAGAGAGTGGTAAAGGGTATAATATGTATGAATTTATTCCTTTTTCTTTTTTTCTTTCTTTTGCTGGAGAGATGAAAATGTTCCAAAAAATGATCATGGTGATGAATATACAACAATGTGATGATGTTGTGAGCCATTGATTGTAACCATTTCAAGAATGTTTGTATGTTTGTTCATTGTTTACAATAAAAATATTTTTTAAAAATCAGTCTGTCAAATGTTGAAGAGAATCAGAAAATCCAGAAAGCAGCAAGAGAAAAACAATCTACTTCATACAAGGGAAACCAGATAAGACTGAATTTGGATTACTCAACTGGCATTATGGAGGCGAGAAGGCAGTGGTATGATATATTTAAGATTCTGAAAAAGAAAGATTTCCAGTCAAGAGTTCTGTACCCAGCCAAACTGTCCTTCAAAACTGAGGGGAAGATTAAATTTTTCACAGACAAACAAATCCGGAAAGAATTTGTCAACAAGAGACCATCCCTACAAGAAATACTAAAGGGAGTTCTGCCAGAAAAAAAAAAAAAGAGAGACGAGAGAGCAGTCTGGAGGAGGGAACAGAATTGGAGAGTACCGATAAGGGTAAATTAAAAGATAAAAAGATAAAGAGGGAAAAGAATATATAGATCTGACAAATAAAATCCAAAGAACAAGATGATGGATTCAAGAAACACTTTTACCATAATAATTTGAATGTTAATGGACTAAACTCACCGCTTAAAGGATACAGATTGGCAGAATGGATTTAAAAATATAATCCAGTTATATACTGTCTACAAGAGACTCATCTTAGACACAAGGATACTAAGAGATTGAAAGTGAAAGGATGGAAAAAGATGTTGCACACAAGCTGTAAACAAAAGGAAGCAGGAGTAGCTATACTAATATCAGACAAAATAGACTTTAAATGCAAAGACACAAGAAAAAAGGACACTATATATTAATTAAAAAAAGGACAACTCACCAAGAAGAAATAACAATCATAAATGTTTATGCTCTCAATCAAGGAGCTCAGGAACAAGTCAAGGATGCCACTATTATTCAACATTGTACTAGCTAGAGCAATAAGGCAGGAAAAAGGAATAAAAGGCATCCAAATTGGAAAGGAAGAAGTAAAACTTTCACTATTTGCAGATGAGATGATACTATACTTGGAAAATCCTGAGAAATCTACAACAAGGTTACTTGAGTTAATGAACAAATTCAGCAAGGTGGCAGGATATAAAATTAATCTGCAAAATCAGTAATGTTTCTATACTCAAGCAATGATCTAACTGAGGAGTCAATTAAGGAAAAAATTCCATTCAAAATAGCAACTAAAAGAATCAAGTACCTAAGAATGAACTTAACTGGGGAAATAAAGGACTTGTACACAGAAACCTACATAACATTGCTAAAGAAATCAAAGAAGATCTAAATGGATGGCAAAACATTCCCGGCTCATGGATAGGAAGGTTAAATATAATTAAGATGTCAATTCCACCCAAATTGATCTACAGATTCAATGCAGTACCAATCAAAATTTCAACAACTTACTTTTAAGGCTTTGAAAAACTAGTTACCAAATTCATTGGGAAGGTAAAGAAAGCCCGAATAGCTAAAACCATCCTAAAAAGAATGAAGTGGTAAGCTTAACACTTCCTAACTTTAAAACTTATTATAAAACCACAGTAGTCAAAACAGCATGGTACTGGCACACAGATAGAAGTATCGATCAATGGAATCAAATTGAGAGTGCAGAAATAGACCACCAAATCTACAGTCAACTGATCTTTAACAAGGCCCCCAAATCCACTGAACTGGGACAAAGTCGTCTTTTCAACAAATGAGCATGGGGAAACTGAATATCAACAGCCAAAACAAAGAAAGAGGATCCTTACCTTACATCCTATACAAAATGAAAGCGGACCCTTACCCTACACCCTATACAAAAATTAACTCAAAGTGAATCAAACAACTAAATATATGAACCAGTACCATAAAGCTCATGGAAGAAAATGCAGGGAAACATCTTTAAGACCTAGTAATAGGAGGTATCTTCCTAAACTTTACAACCAAAGCACAAACAACAAAAGAAAAAAAAAATAGATAAATGGGAACTCCTCAAAATCAAATGCTTTTGCACCTCAAAAGACTTTGTCAAAAAGGTGAAGTGTCATGCTTGCTTTGGCGGCACATGTACTAAAATTGGAATGATACAGAGAAGATTAGCATGGCCCTTGAGCAAGGATGACATGCAAATTGTGACGCATTCCATATTTTAAAAAAAGAAAAAAAAAGGACGAAGAGTCAGACAACTCAATGGGAGAAAATGTTTGGAAATCACACATCAGACAAAAGTTTGATATCCTGTATACATAAAGAAATCATATAATTCAACAACAAAAGAACAAGCAACCAATTTTAAAGTGGGCTAAAGAAATGAATAGGCATTTTTCTGAAGAGCAAATACAGATGGATCAAAAGCAGATGATGAAGTCAAGAGCATGGTTTAACAGGATGGGGCTTACTATATTAAAGGGTCTTATATTGTAAGCTCTTATAGCAGTCACATATATTCAGGAAGTGTAACTATTAATTCTAAATTCTGAGATACTTAACTGTTTGAATATAACAAGGTCTTTCCCAGAAACTTCGTGTATTTATGTGACACCTGAGACTCAGAGTTAGAGCTCTGAAGCTATGAAAGTCAGAAGTACCACACATAGTAACTGTTTAAAAAGTTGAAAAAGTGATCAGAAATCAAGTAGAGATATGAATGAAGCTGATCTGGATAGGACCAAGGTATATCAGCAGACTAGATAAAGGATGATGTTGTCCATATTTTAAAACTTCAACTTCCATGTAAGACTAAAGGGAGAGATGTTTATTTCATGCAAAATTTATATTTTGGGTAGTGCATTTCCTAATCTAACATGTATGATCAGTTTAGTTGAAAACCATAAGTACATGGAATATTGACCAGGGCATGAGATTTTGTTGGTTTGTTCAGGTTATTGTGAGCCCCCATAAATCCCAGAGTGATTTGGACAGTGAATAAAGAAATATCTGCAAAGTTCCCTTGGGGGAATGGGAAGAACAGGGGAAATATTCTACTTCCCCATTTGGATAATTTCTGATATTCTTGCAAGCAGTAGGGACTATCAATCAACAGGCCAAATCCTTGATTTTGGGGTTCACCCCTATGGAACTTATTCCTGCAAAGGATAGGCTAAGCCTATTTAAAATTAGGCCTAAGCATAAACCTCCCTGGCAACGTGGGACAGAAATCCTAGAATGAGTTGGAACTCAGCATCAAGGGATTGAGAAAACCTTCTTGACCAAAAAGGGGAAGAGAGAAATAAGACAAAATAAAGTGTCAGTGGCTGAGAGATTTCAAACAGAGTCGAGAGGCTATCCTGGAGGTTATTCTTATGCATTATATAGATATTCCTTTTCAGCTTATGGTGCATTTGAGTGGCTAAAGGGAAGTACCTGCAACTGTAGAGCTGTTCTACAGCAGCCTTGTTTCTTGAAGATGATTGTATAAAGATCTAACATCTACAATGTGACTGTGTGATTGAGAAAACCTTGTGTCTGCTGTTCCCTTTATCTAGGGTATGGATAGATGAGTAAAAAATATGAATAAAAAATAAACAAATAATAGGGGAAACAAAGGTCAAAATATATTGGATAGATGGAAATACTAGTGGTCAATGAGAGGGAGGGGTAAGGGGTATGGTATACATGAGTTTTTTCTTTTTTTTAATTTCTTTTTCTGGAGTGATGCAAATGTTCTAAGAAATGATTATGGTGATGAATATACTACTGTGTGATGATATTGTGAGCCATTGATTGTACACCATGTATGCAATGCTTGTATGTTAAGAATGTTTGCATTTGTATGTTGTTTTGTCAATAAAAATATTTTTTAAAAAAACAAAAAAATTAGGCCTAAAACAAGCCCTCGATCTTGGGGTTTGCCCCTATGAAACTTATCCCTGCAAAGATAGGCTAAGCCTATTTAAGATTATGCCTAAGAGTCACTGCCCTCCCCCACTCCACACACACACACGGGACATGACTCCAAGGGTTGTAAACCTCCCTGGCAACATGGGACAGAAATCCTAGGATGAGTTTGGACCCTGTATCAAGGGATTGAGAAAACTTTTTCAATCAAAAGGGGGAAGAGAGAAATGAGATAAAGTGTCAATGGCTGAGAGATTTCAAACAGATTCAAGAGGTTATTCTGGAGGTTATTCTTATGTATTATATAGATATCCCCTTACTAGAGGGAAGTACCTGAAACTGTAGAGCTGTGTTTCAGTAGCCATGTTTCTTGAAGATGATTGTATAATGATATAGCTTTTGCAATGTGGCTGTGTGATTGTGAAACCCTTGTGTTTAATGCTCCTTTTATCTATGGTATGGACAGATGAGTAAAAAATATGGGTAAAACATAAGCAACTAATAGGGGGAACAAAGGGTAATAGGGGGAACAAAGGGCAAAATAAATTGTGTAGATTGAAATACTAGTGGTCAATGAGAGGGAGGAATAAGGGGTATTGCATGTATGCATTTTTTTCTGTTTTCTTTTTTATTTCTTTTACTGGAGAGATGCAGATGTTCAAAATATTACCATGGTTATGAATACACAACAATGTGATGATATTGTGAGCCATTGATTGTACACCATGTATAGAATGTTTATATGTCAAGAATGTTTGTATGTTTGTTTGCAATAAAAATATTTTTAGAAAAATTAGGCCTGAGTCACCCCCAAAGAACCTCTTTTGTTGCTCAGATGTGGCTTCTCTCTCTAAACCAACATGCAAACTGAACTCACTGCCTTCCCCCCACCACCACGAGAGACATGACTTCCAGGGATGTAAATCTCCCTTGCCACATGGGACAGAAAGCCTGGGATGAGGTGGGACCTGGCATTAAGGGGTTAAGAAAACCTTCTTGACCAAAAGGGGAAAGAGATAAATGAGAAAAGTAATGTGACAGTGGCTGAGAGATTTCAAACAGAGTTGAGAGGTTATCCTGGAGGTTATTCTTATGCATTATATAGATATCCCTTTTCAGTTTATGGTGTATTGGAGTGGTTAGAGGGAAGTACCTGAAACTATAGAGCTGTGTTCCAATAGCCTTATTTCTGGAAGATGATTGTATAACGATATAGCCTTTATAATGTGACTGTGTGACTGTGAAAACCTTGTGTCTGATGCTCTGTTAATCTACTGTATAGACAGATAAGTAAAAAATACGGGTACAAAATAGACAAATAATAAGGGAGACAAAGGTTAAAATAAAATAAATAAAATAAATTTCTAGCTAGAAATACTAGTGGTCAATAAGAGGGACGGGTAAGGGGTATAGTATGTATGAGTTTTTTCCTTTTTTCTTTCTTTTGCTGAAGTGATGCAAATTTTCAAAAAAATTGTCATGGTGAGAAGTATGTGATGATATTGTGAGCACTGACGGTACACCATATATGAGATGTTTGTATGTTAAGAATGTTTGTATGTTAAGTTTTATCTATAAAAATATATTTTTAAAGCACATGAAGAGATGCTCATTTTCACTAGCTATAAGGGAAATGCACATGAAGACTACAATGAGATACCAGCTCATACCTATAAGGATGGTGGCTATTAAACAAAAAGGTAACTACAAATAACAGAAAGGATGTGGAGAAATTGGGACACTTATGCACTGCTGGTGGGAATGCATAATGGTACAGCCACTATGGAAGACAGTTTGGCAGTTTCTTAGGAAACTAAATATGGAGTTGCCCTATGACCCAGCAATAGCACTACTTGGTATATACCCAGAAGGGCTGAAAGCAGTGACACAAACAGACATTTGCACACCAATGCTTGTAGCAGCATTATTTTCAATTGCCAAAAGATGGAAGCAATCCAAGTTGATAAACACAATGTGGTATATACATACAATGGAATATTATGCAGCAGTGAGAAGAAATGACATCCTAAACTACATGACAAGATTGATGAGCCTTTAGGATATGTGCTGAGTGAAATAAGCCAGACACAAAAAGATAGATTCTGTATGACTCCACTTTCATGAACATGGTAAGGTAAAACTGGAGGCTTATCACACTGAATATAAGAGACCTAGGGGTATGTGGGACCCTGAAAAATGGGATGGCGACATATGGATTGATAATGATGTCGGTGGCGAGGTTGAAACCCTAGGTCACACTGAGTATTCTCTAGATAACCCTGTATTAGCTTGCCCTGAGGACATAGCCACCCCACCTCCAGCCTGCCTTGAGGAGTTGGCCACCCAACCTCCACCTGAAGGGATTAGCCCTAGAGTGATTAATCCTGTTTTACCAGATGAAACTGCAAATGAATGCCCTGAAGGAAATGGTTTGGAAGATATTTCTAATTCTTTTCATGACCTACCCCCACCACCCCTCATTTCTTCCAGACCTACAACTAGACTAAAGTCCCAATAGTTCCCTAAAAGTGAGGTACAAAGTATCACACATGAGGAGGTACATCATACTCCAAAAGAACTGTGTGAGTTTTCCAATTTATATAAACAGAAATCAGGGGAATATGTGTGGCAATGGATTTTAAGGATATGGGATAATGGTGGTCGGAATTATAAGGCTGGATCAGGTTGAATTTATTGATATGGAACCACTAAGCAGAGATTCTGCATTCAGTATTATAGCTTGAGGGATCAGAAAAGGCCTTAACAGTTTGGATGGTTGGCTGAAACATGGATGAAACGGTGGCCAACATTACCTGAGGTTGAAATGCCATACTGCCATGATATAATGTAGTTGAGAGGATCCAGAGGCTTAGAGAGATTGGAATGGTAGAGTGGATTTATCATGCAAAGTCTGTTCTTACAGCTCTGGAATGTCTGGAGGATGCACCTTTTATCTGCTGTGAGAAATAAGTTTGTGAGACTAGTACCATCATCCCTGAAGAGCTCCATAGTTGCACTTCTCTGTAGTTTACTATTACTGTAGGAATTGCTGTCACTGAGCTGGAATCCTTAAACATAATGAGGAAGACTGGATCCCGAGTTGGCAGAAGCAAGGTGGCAACACTTAATCACCAAGGACAGGGTGAATGTCCAAATAATAGACAGCAAACTCAAAGCAGGAGTCAAAATAACCTGACTCACAGAGATTTGTGGCATTGGCTAGTAAATCATGGAATGCCTAGAAATACAATAGATGGGCAGTCTACTAAATTCTTGTTTGAGCTGTATAAACAAGAGTTCTAGGTCAAGTGAACAGAACTCTAACTCGAATTACAAAAACACAGAGTCACAGCCCCTTAATCAATTTCCAGATTTGAGACAGTGTACAGACCCAGAACCCCTTGAATGAAGGGGAAGCCAAGTCCATCTGGGGGAGAACCTTGTTACACTGCCACAAATTTATACTGCTAATCTTCTTCCAAGCCTTCCCCAAGGAGACCGATGGCCTTTTGCCAGGGTAACTGTACATTGAGGAAAAGGAAATGATCAGATATTTTGGAGATTATTAGACTCTCATTTAGAAGTCACATTGTTCTAGTTTGCTAGCTGCCGGAATGCAACACACCAGAGACAGATTGGCTTTTAATAAAAGAGGATTTATTTTGTTAGTTCTTCAGAGGAAAGGCAGCTAACTTTCCACTGAGGTTCTTTCTTATGTGGGAAGGCTCAGGGCAATCTCTGCAGGCCTTCTCTCCAGGCTTCTGGGTTCCAGCAACTTTCCCTGGGGTGATTCCTTTCTGCATCTCCAAAGGCCTGGACTGAGCTGCAAGTGCTGAGATGAGGTACACTGAGCTGCTTGGGCTGTGCTTCATTGTGCTCTCTTATTTAAGCACCAGCCAATTAACTCAAACATCATTCATTGCATCAGGCACGCCTCCTAGCTGACTGCAGATGTAAATCAGCAGCAGATGAGGTTCATGTACCATTGGCTCATGTCCACAGCAACAGAAATAGGTGCCTTCACCTGGCCAAGTTGACAAATGAATCTAACTACCACAGACATTAATTCCAGGAGACCTAAAATGTCACTCTGGTCCATCATTGAGAGTGGGGGTTTATGGAGGCCAGGTGATCAGTGGAGTTTTAGCTCAGGTCCATCTCAAAGTGGGTCCAGTGGGCCCCCGGACTCATTCTGTTGTTATTTTCCAGTTCCAGAATGCATAATTGGAATAGACATACTGAGCAACTGGCAGAATCCCCACGTTGGCTCTCTAACTTGTGGAGCAAGGACTATTATGGTGGGAAAGGCTATGTGGCAGGAGTGGAGACCATGAACATTTGGGCCACTTCTTCATGTAACTTACTTGTGCCTTCAGGACCTGCTCTAATGGAAGCCATTAGGAAAAAATAGTAAAATAGTAAATCAGAAACAATACCGGATTCCTGGAGGGATTGCAGAGATCACTGCCACTTGTAAGGACTTGAAGGATGCAGGGGTGGTGATTCCCACCATATCCCCATTCAACTCTCCTATTTGGCCTGTGCAGAAAGCAGGTGGGTCTTGGATTGTAAGCTCAACCAGGTGGTAACTCCAATTGCAGCTGCTGTTCCGAATGTGGTAACATTGCTTGAGCAAATCAATACATCTCCTGGTACCTGGTATGCAGCTATTGATCTGGAAAATGGTTTTCTCTCAATAGCTGTTAGTAAGCACCACCAAAGACAGTTTGCTTTCAGCTGGCAAGGTCAGCAATATACGTTCACTGTCTTACCTCAGGGGCATATAAACTCTTCAGCCTTATGTCATAATCTTGTCCGCAGGGACCTAGATCTTTTCTCCCTCCCACAAGACAACACACTGGTCCATTGTATTGATTATATCATGTTGATTGGACTTAGTTAGCAAGAAGTAGCAACTACTCTAGACTTATTAGTAAGACATTTGCGTGTCAGAGGATGGGAGATAAATACAACATAAATACAGGAGCCTCCCACCTCAGTGAAATTTCTAGGTGTCCAGTGGTGTGGGGCATGTCAAGATATCCCTTCTAAGGTGAAGGAGAAGTTGTTGCATCTGGCTCCTCCTACAACCAAAAAAGAGGCACAATGCTTAGTTAGTCTCTTTGTATTTTGGCAACAATGTATTCCTCATTTGGGTGTGCTACTCCAGCCGATTTATTGAGTGACCAGAAAAGCTGCTAATTTTGAGTGGGGATCTGAGCAAGAGGATGCTCTGCAACAGGTCCAGGCTGCTGTACAAGCTGCTCTGTTACTTCAACCATGTGATCCAGCAGATCCAATGGTGCTGGAAGTATCAAATAGAGATGCTGTTTGGAGCCTTTGGCAGGTCCCTATGGGAGGATCACAATGCAGACCCTTAGGATTTTGGAGCAAAGCCTTACCATCTACTGCAGATAACTACTCTTCTTTTGATAAACAGCTTTTTGCCTGCTACTGGACCTTAGTAGAAACTGAATGCTTAACCATGGGCCACCAAGTTACCATGAGACCTGACTTGCCTATCATGAGCTGGGTGTTGTCTGACCCACCCAGCCATAAAGTTGGGTGTGCACAGCAGCACGCCATCATAAAATGGAAATGGTATATATGAGGTAAGGCCAGAGCAGGTCCTGAAGGTGCAAGTAAGTTACATGAAGAAGTGGCCCAAATGTTCATGGTCTCCACTCCTGCCACATTACCTTCTGTTTCCCAGACCAGAGCTATGGCCTCATGGGGAGTTCTTTACAGTGAATTGACTGAGGAAGAGAAAACTCGGGCCTGGTTTACAGATGGTTTGGTATGATATGCAGGTAACACCCAAAAGTGGACAGCTGCAGCACTACAACCCCTTTCTGGGGTGTCCTTGAAGGACAGTGGTGGGGGGAAATCCTCCCAGTGGACAGATCTTCAAGCAGTGCACCTGGTTGTTCGTTTTGCTTGAAAGGAGAACTGGCCAGAGGAGCATTTGTGTACTGACTCATGGACTGTTGCTAATGATTTGGCTGGATGGTCAGGGACTTGGAAAGAACATAATTGGAAAATTGGTGATAAGGAGGTCTGGGGAAGAAGTATGTGGATAGACTTTTCTGAGTCGGCTAAAAATATGAAGATATTTGTATCCCATGTGAATGTGCACCAGAGGGTGACTTCAGCAGAGAAGGTTTTAATAATCAAGTGGATAAGATGACCCGTTCTGTGGATACCAGTCAACTCTTTCTCCAGTAACTCCTGTCATTGCCCAGTGGGTTCATGAATAAAGTGGTCATGGTGGTAAGGACGGAAGTTATGCATGGGCTCAGCAAAATGGACTTCCACTCACCAAGGCTGACCTGGCTACAGCCACTGCTGAGTGCCCAATCAGCCAGCAGCAGAGACCCACACTCAGCCCCCAATATGGCACCATTCCCCGAGGTGACCAGCCAGTTACATGGTGGCAAGTTGATTATATTGGACCACTCCCTTCATAGAAGGGACAGCGATTTGTTCTAACTGGAATAGACACATACTCTTGATATGGGTGTGCTTTCCCTGCACACAATGCTTCTGCCAAAACCACCATCCCTGGGCTTACAGAATGCCTTATCCATCATCATGGTATTCCACACAGCATTGCTTCTGATCAAGGAACACACTTCACAGCAAATGAAGTTCGGGAATAGACACATGCTCATGGAATTCTCCGGTCTTATCATGTTCTCCATCATCCAGAAGCAGCTGGATTGATAGAACGGTGGAATGGCCTTTTGAAAACTCAATTATGGTGCCAACTATCCCATAGTCAGGATCCGTGGGTCCAGCAACCAAGAGGTGGAAATGGGAGTGGCACCATTCACTATTACCCCTCGTGATCCACTAGGAAAATTTTTTGTTTCCTATCCCTGTGACCTTGAGCTCTGCTAGTCTACAGGTTTTAGTTCCAAAAAGGGACATGCTTCCACCAGGAGAGACAACAATGATTCCATTGAACTGGAGTCTAATACAGCCACCTGGTCACTTTGGGCTACTCATGCCCCTGGATTAACAAGCAAAGAAAGGGATTACATTGTTGTAATCCAGGGTGAGTGACCCTGACTATCATGGGGAAATAGAACTGCAACTACACAATGGAGGTAAAGAAGAGTTTTCCCGGAATATAGGAGATCCCCTAGGGGATCTTTAAGTTCTACCATGCCTTGTGATTAAAATCAATGGAAAACTGCGACAACCCAATCCCAGCACACTACCAATGGCTCTGAAACTTCAGGAATGAAAGTTTGGGTCACCCCACCAGGCAAAGAACCACGGCCAGCTGAAGTGCTTACTGAGGGCAAAGGGAACATGGAACGGGTAGTGGAAGAAGGTAGTGATAAATATGAACCATGACCACGTGATCAATTACAGAAATGAGAACTGTATTGCTATTTTGTTCATGTTATAGTATTTAAGTGGTAAGATACCAAGTTTAAGAATGAATATTATTTCACCCTATTCTGGGAAGATTTAATGTGTTTCCAGTTATATGCAGGGCAGTTGAGTATTGTCAGGTGAGGGGAAAATGTCTTTTATTGTTTTCTATTTAAAATTAGATATGGTTTAAGGTGATGTGTATAGCTGCTAAGTTGACAATGGGTGGACTGTCATGGTCAGGTTCATATGTCAACTTGGCCAGGGTGGTACCTGTTTGTCTGGTTGGGCAAGTGCTGGCCTGTCTGTTGCTATGAGGACATTTCATAGAATTAAATCATCATCACGTTGGCTGCATCCACAGTGATTCCACTTGTAATCATCCTAGGGAAGTGTCTTCTGCAATAAGTGGCATTTAATCTAATCAATGGGAAGCTTTTAAGGAGGATTCAGAAGAGACAGATTTTCTCTTCCTGCTTTGGCCGGCTAGCATCTCCTGTGGAGTTCATCCAGACCCTACATTGAAGTCATCAGCTTCACAGCCTGCCCTACAGATTTTGTACTCTACGTTCCACAGTTATGTGAGGCACTTGTATAAATTTTATGTTTATAGATATTTCCTGTTTAATCTATTTCTCTAGAGAATCCTAACTAATACAGGGTCTATAAATAATATTACCATATTGAAGGTGAACATGACTGAGAGGGGTTGTATAGACTCATGTCTCCCACTGATTAACACTACAAATATAATAAGTTCTTGCATGAACTACTGAAAAGATAGGAATCTTGTACAAAAAGTGTGTAATTTCAAGGTATGGGGGGAACTGCTATTGTATGCCATGGGCTATAAACAGGAAAATGTCAATAGTACCGCAGCAATACCAGGGGTACATAATGGGACGAGGGACAAGAGTTAGGGCAGGTTTGGATTTTCTATTTGATGAGGATGTGTTTATTGGCTATCTTTCTCTTGGGAACAATGAAGTTATCTAAAATTTATGGGCTGTTGGCTTTGGTCATTATACTTGTGGCCCAGCAGTGCAGGTGGTTGAAAGGTGCACTGACTGAGAAATAGATTGCCGAATGATGGTGTAAGCATATGATGGAACATTGTGATGCTACAAACAGGAATGACGTTGTGAGGCATGCAATGATGTGAATGAACATGTGGGACATTTGGTGAGGCAAAATAAATCAAATATTGTATGATGTCATTTAGGAAATACCTATAAGAAAACTGTGGCTTAGACTGTAAGCTCTTATAGCAGTCACATTTAGTCTGGAGTGGTCATTGTTATTTCTGAATTTTGAGGGGCTGTTTTATATACATATAATCTGGTACTTAGAGATAAGAACAAAGCTGATCAGGTCAGGATTAAGGTAATTAAGAATTCAGGGGTAAGGAAGACATTGCCAGTAGTTTAGAACTTGACCTACTCTTGAGACCAAAGGAAAAAAGGTTTATTTTGTCCAGAACCCAAATTTTCTGTAGCATGTAATCTAATTCAACCTATCTGGATAGCTCATTTAAACAATCCAAACACAAGGAGCCTAGAATAAGAAAGAGCTTCCAATCCTGTATAGATTATTGTAATGCCTGGATACATCCCAGAGTATATTAAGCAGATAATCAAAAAGTATTGGGAAAGTCCCTTGAAGGATGGGAAAAACAATATGGAACTATTAAACTACCACCAGAAAGACCCCTGATACTGTGTCAAACTGTAGGGACACCCAAATCATTAGGCCATTCCCTTGATCTTGAAGCTTGCTCTTGTGAAGCTTATGTATGTAGCAGAGAAGCTTAGCTTACCTAAACGTATGTCTAAGAGTTACCTCTGGAGTACCCTTTTGTTGCTCAGATATGGCCTCTCTCTCTCTAAGCCCAACTCTGCAACTGAAATAATTGCCCTCCCCCATACATGGGACATGGCATCTAGGGGTGAAAGACTTTCTGGCGACATGGGAGAGGACCCCCAGGGATGAGTCTAGCCCTGACATGGGATCAACAATGCTATCCTGACCAAAAGAGGAAAACTAAGTGAAATTAATAAGGTATTGTGTCTGAAAGAGTTCAAATAGAGTTGAGAGGCTACTCTGGAGGTTACTCTTATGCAAGCTTCAGTTAGACATTGCTACTATCATAACTTGCCAACCCCCAACGAAAACCATTTCTGCCAATCCTAAAGAATATCTAGGGCATTATATAAGATTCTACAAACGTTCCATTAACTAAGGTAACTTTCCAGAAACCTACAATCTCCAGATGGGTCCCTGGACCAGATAAGTCCTGAAATGCAGAAGGTCCAGTCTTTCCAGAGTATCAACTAATTTCATCCCCCTATCCCATATTATCGACAGCTCCTTCCAACATGAAAAAGTTAGAATGGCCATAGTGCAAATACCTCTAAAGAAAGTGAGAAAGATCAAAGATGATGGTGAAGATATGCAGAGAAAGTTGGGTTTAACAAATGAATATGGGTGCTGAATCAGTATATTGATATTTCTTTTAGTCTCCAGTACTTAGAGAAGCTAGAAATAAAAACCTAAAATCGTGGAATTGTAACCCATACCAAACTCTGAAATCTGTTCTACAACTAATCGTTGCAATGTCCCTTGAAATCTTCTGCTTTTGTGTGTGTGTATATATGTATATGTATATTCCACACAAAAAAATAGAAGGAAGAGTATAATAGAAAACATGGTATTTAACAATTGAATATGACTTCTGAATCAATTTATTGATATTTCTTTTGATCTCCAGTGTCTTGGAGCAGCTAGAAGAAAAAAATGAAAAACCATGGCTCTGTAACCCATACCAAACTTTAAAATCTGTGGTATAGCTACTTGTTAAAATGTACTTGGAAATTTATTGCTTTTTTGTAATTGTGTTATTTTTCACAATAAAGAAAAAGTTTGTTTGTTTTTTAAAAAGTAAAGCCCTATCAATGCTATCTTTTTAAAGGGATATTTAAATTCCAAGACATGTCTTCATGTCAGTGAGATTCACCTTAATTTTCAACCCTATTACAGCTTTACGATACCATGAGAACTGGTGAACAATAAATTCTTGCCTGGGTTCGACAAGGTCAACCCAGGTTCAATTTTCTTCCCTGTAGGTCAGGGTAAGAAGTGAGCCCATCCATTTAGAAATAATTTCTTCCTCACAAGTGGGAACAAATAAGATGTTCTGATATCCCTCACTAAGGGAGTATGAAGTCAGAGAAGGAGGGACTGGACCCCTGTTCTGCTTTTTATTGGACCTATGGCCATAGGGAGGGATGATGTAACCTCTCTGTGCCTTGGTTGTCTTTATTTCAAATGCTGAGGTTGGATGAAATGATGAAAGGACCAAATTCCATTTCAGTTCCAAAAGGCCATAAGTCTATCAGAAATTTCAATTTTCTAAAGCACGCTATTCAGTTTCTTACAAAATTAAGCACACATCAAACTTATATGTCAGCAATTGCACCATTAAACACTTACCCAAGAAAAATGAAAGCATACATCCACAAAAAATATGTAAAAGAATGTTCATGACAGACTTATTTAGAATAGCCCCAAAGTTCAACACCCCCCCCAAATGTCTGTCAGTGGGATAACAGAGAAGCAAACCATGGTGGATTCTTACTCAACAGTAAAAAGGAATGAACTACTGATGCATCCAACAATGCAGAAAAATATTACAGACATGCTAAATGAAAAAAGCCTAACCCATGCTGTATGGTGCCATTTATATTAAGCTGTAAAACTGTCAAAATTAATCTAATGAGCTAATGAGGCTAGAAATCAGATGGTGGTTGATATTTTGGGGGAGTTTGCTTGACTTCGGAGAGAAACCAGTGCACTGGCTGGGATAATGCAAATGTTCTATAGCTTGTCTTGAGTGGTGATTATACACAGGTGCATATAATTGGCAAAACTTACTGAATCAAACATTGAAGAACTGTGTGTTTGATCACACATAAATTATATCCCAATAAAACTAGTTTTAAAAACCCCATCCCAGTCTCTGAGCAATGACTGGAGCTGGAGCGTGGACCCTTCAGAGCACACAGCCTTCATTTTGAAGCACATGATTGGGATTGTTGGGTCCACACTAGCAGGGGAGCAGAGCTATGCAGTTTGAGAAACAAAAGTTATGGGCTAGGCTTCCGAATCCCTTGCCCAGACACTAGGCCCTCCTCCGTGCCCTGGGCAAGCTGGCTTTCCAGCCCCATGACCCTCTGTACTGTGAATGTGTGGGTGAGAAGTAAACATCCCCTCAGGGTTGCAAAACAGAACTGAAGTTCTTCAAAGCTGTAAACCCCAGGTGAGGGGTGTGAGGCCTTTTTAAAGGAAATACCAAATGCAATTCTAGAATGGATATCATAGTTTAGTCTTGCCAAAGACCAGTCTTAGCTGCTGGCTTGCAGAAGTCCCAGAGCTGCCAGTGCACTTTATCTCAATTTTACAAGCGCTAAGTACTGGAATTTAAAGCCAAGAACAATCCTTTCAGAGTAAAAGGAAGACATGTTTCCTGGCAATGGGACCAAAGTGTATAACCTTTGGGGAGAAGTCTGCACAGCTGCAGGATTATCTGGTAATTCCCTGAAGGGAAAGAGATGTAGAGACTGTAGGTATAAATCCTGAACAAATAAATACCAATCTGGGTAATTCAAGTAGCCCTGAAAATCAACAATTTTCTGGATTATTCATCCTGGGATGCTAAAAGTCCATCTGGAAATAGCACTGCCCTGTTTCCATTGGCCCGCGGCTCAAGAGATTGGGAAGTGTGTGAGTGCCAGCAGCAAACACTGGGTGATATGTAAAACAAAGTGGAGGGCTGGAGAAAGTTGTTCTCACCTTTGGGACTTTTAGACTATGTACATGAAGCTAATTCCAGTATGTTCAACCAGCCGATGTTGTGGGTGGAGAGTTTTGAAACTCATCTCTCAAGCTATGTCATGCAGAATGTGTTCATTTTACAAATAACATTTTCCCTCATTTTAAGATGAATACATGCTCAATACATTAAGCTCAGCCCACTTATTAAAAAGAAAGAAAATAACAAAAATCCCTTATAATCTTATTTCCCAGAGATGACATGAGTTAGCATGTTAATGTGTGCCTTTCACATAAATGTAACTGAATACGATTCACAAAAATGTTGTCATGCTATAAATACTATTTTGTAGCATGTTTTCTACCATAAATGTATCATGAGTGTTTTCCCACATCCATAATTGTTCTACCAACTGATTTTCATTAGTAGCAGGGCATTCAATAAAATATGTACCTCAAGTGACTTAATTCATCCCCTATTATTAAACCATAGATCTAGGATACATTGATGGGAGAAGTTAGATTTGATATTTTGAATGTTTAGTAAAGAACTTTTTAAAAATCACTGACTAAAAATCAACTAAGGATGATTCTTCTGACAATTTATCGATTAAAAATAGACTCTTCTGGGTAAAGATAAAAGAATAAGGCCAGATGTCAAAATCTTCCTCCCTACAAAACTGAATATTATGCACATCATCATCATCATCCAATGAGTGAAAACCATTGCAAAGCACCAGCACCCCTCAAATACAAGAGAAGACCATAGCTCAAGCCAAATTATTTACAAAATGGAAATCAGTAAATGAGATAGCAAAAGATTCCAATTCTACACAGTGTAACCAGGCATCTTGCTCATGGCTCATCATTCTGATGGGGGACAAGACTATTGATGAAATACTCCCAACATGGAAAAAAAAGAGAAAGCAGGCAAATCACCCCTGCAACAGAAACCCCCCTCAACAGGCTTGCTGCCCCATAAGAGATGGGAAAATTCCCTGGAAAGTACCATGTTACTTCTTCCTAATGGGAGGGCAGGGAAGAGGGAACCACCAACAGCCAGAGCTAATTATCTCCAGCCACAAATAATATTGCAGCAAGGAAAACAACAGAGACAACGCCCTCTAGAAGGAGTGGGGACACCCAGGAGTACCAACACAGGTTGGTAAGGAGCCCCTTCCACTGAGCTGGGGAGAGGGTGGTGGGATGGGCAGAAGAAACAGCTCAGAGATATCTGAGGGAGGTGCAGGGCTCCATCCTGGCCTGGGAAGCAAGCAGAGGCATAAGAGAATATCCCATGAAATTAGGATATGCATTTAAGTAAGTTGAGAGAATACTGTTACACAGCTTCAAAAAAAAGAAAACAAAGCCCAGGACTCCTAATGAGACTCTGTGCTCTCCAGATCAGAAGCAAATTTAACATTTGCAGGGCCTGGGTGAATTGGAAGACCACATACTATATGCCTACAAATTTAAAAGATATAACATAACAAATTGTTAAATCAAATTTATTGCATCATCCTATCTTGATAAGCATATCTTCAAACAGGTGAAATTGAAAACATCTGTACGACTGTGGCTTTTGGCCCAGGTACTCAAATGTGTTCTGCTGATGGGCCAGAGATGTTTAGATGAGTAATAAACTCCAGGCCAACATAATTCATAAATCATATACATCCATTCCTTAAAAGATATTTTTCTTCTCCTCATTTTAGTGAGATCACTGATTTTGGTTTTGGAATCAAGATTTTGATGTTTTGTGTTCTTTTGATGGTAGGGATCTAAAGCAGGGCAATTTTGCCCCCCAGACGACATCTGACAGTGTCTGAGACATTTTCAGTGATTAAACCAGGGAAGGAGTTGTGCTACTGGCATCTGGCTGGTAGAGGCCGGGGATGCTGCTAAACAGCCCATACTGCACAGGGCAGTGCCTTATTAATATGCCAGACGTGAGAAATCTGACTTAAAGGATTAAAAATTAAATGCAGTAATATCAATTTTTTTAATGACTAAAATCAAAAGAGAATTTGAAATAAATGTTTAAAAATTAAAAACTTATAATACATTCATATATATTTCCCTAAAAAGATATTTTCCTCAAAGTAATCATTATCTTTGAAAATTAAATGAAAGATATGAATAACAGGAAATATAAAAATTATAAGCAACAAATTTTTAGAGATAAAGTTGTTACTTCTTAGAAATTGTAATTTTGTCACATGGAATATTTTTATAGAACTAAAACTTTGCAAGTATATCATTCACTGTCCATCTAGGTATCAATATCTTCAGTTTCATATGTCACACAGACCCTACAGATAAAAATTTGAGAGTAATAATAATAATGCTTTCACATTACATATTTCTCTCAGCTTCCAGGTACAAGTGTTGTGGAAGCTGTACTCATTTGTAAGCACCTAAAGAACCCCAAACTGGAACATGATGAGAAGTAGAAAATGTACCCAGATGCTCTCAGGAGCCGTGAGCTCATTAGGCATGAGCCCTTTAGCATTTCACTCTTGGACTGAAGGATGTGACAAGCTTTCCAGCCTTTCTTTCATGTACAGGTCTCCTTACCTGCAGCATCTGTTTCTCCAGCACTAGCACAAGTCCTTTGGACTCAGTTGCATTTTGTTTTGAGAATGTGGGATGAGAGGCATGGAGAAGCATGTCCCAGGGCCTGTGCAGTGTGTTGGTCAGGGGAGTGGATGTTCAGGATTATTTGTGTCCTCTTGTCAGGGTACACGTTCTAGTTTGCTAGCTGCCAGAATGCAACACACCAGAGACAGAGTGGCTTTTAATAAAAGGGGATTTATTTCATTAGTTCTTCAGAGGAAAGGCAGCTAACTTTCAACTGAGGTTCTTTCTTATGTGGGAAGGCACAGGGTGATTTCTGCTGGCCTTCTCTCCAGGCCTCTGGGTTCCAACAACTTTCCCCGGGGTGATTCCCTTCTGCATCTCCAAAGGCCTGAACTGAGCTGCGAATGCTGATATGAGGTATGCTGAGCTGCTTGGGCTGTGCTACATTGAGCTCTCTCATATGAGCACCAGCCAATTAAATCAAACATCATTCATTGCTGCAGGCATGCTTCCTAACCAACTGATTACAAATGGAATCAACTGTGGATGCAGTTGACGTGATCATGATTTAATTCTATGAAATGTCCTCATTGCAAGAGACAGGCCAGCACTTGCCCAACAAGAAAAACAGGTACCACCACTTGGCCAAGTTGACACATGAACTTGACCATGACAGTAAAGATCCCATGTGAAAGGGGTGCCTTATGTTCTTCATGTGAGTTGTTTAGTGTGACAGGGAAAGGTGGGGCCACCAAAACCCCCCATGTCCCTCTTGCCTAGGTATGGGGAAGACAATGCCCAGATAACTGCTCATTTCCAGGTCTACACTTGAAGTGCAGAGAATGGAACACTCTACCAACTACTCTCAGATAGGATGGAGGGAAGTCAAAGTAAGCAAAGTCATGGCCCCAACAGAGTTGTAGGAGTAAAATAGGAGCAAGATGACAATAAAGTAGCATGGGAACAACAGAAACATAGTCAAGTGAAAAGGTCAGGAAAGTAACACACAAAAGTCATGAAAGAATGTTCTGGAATAAAGAAGGCTGGAATGTTTTATGCAGGAGAGAATTTTAATGAAGACGTGTATCAACAACACAAGTGCACAAAGTCTCCCTGGGTAAACAGCAGAATGAGATGCCCTAGGATAATTCAGAGTAAAGGAAACAAATTGAAGCCCATAAAAAACTAACAAGTATATTTAAACTATTAGTCATAGCTGAATACCAAATGAATTACCCAAAACAAACTCTTGAGATAAGAAATTAATACAAAAGAAAGATACCAAGAGACAAAAGAAATCAGATGAGAAAATAACCAGAGTAGAAATGGAACATAAGCAAATAACTCAATAAAAGGAATAGAGAAAATATGCAAACATACAGAAGAAAAATGAACGTGCAGAGCAAAGAAGCACAGTGTGTTCCTGGGAAAACTGATCTGAAAATCTATCAAAACTAAATCCCAGGCTGGCTAAGTCAGGGAGAAGGAAAGAAACTACAGAATCCAGGTAGAATTTGTGAATTACGAGGAAAGTCAGACTGCCTTCCAAATTCTCCACTTGAACACTTAGTGCCAGAAGGTATTGGTAACTGTTAATTGCCCATGAGTGCTTCAGAATGTGATGCACTGTACTGAATAACTCATATGTATCTCTCCATTAATACTAGGGCCCCCTGGGCCAAGTATCCTTTTATTTTGTCCCTCTACCACACTTTCCACCATGATTTCTTCCCAGAAGAAATGGAGTGCCAGTAAATGTCTATGACAGGCTCTCTAATAAGAATAAGGCCTTGATGTGTAGACTTTGCCCATGGCTGGGGTATAAATTGCCCACGTGGTCAGTTTCAAGCTATCAGTGTGATGTCAAATCAGCCCCCAGTTCCCTTATCATCTGGCTTCCACTTGTTGTGGTCCTTGGGGGGCTACCACCCAAAGATCCAAAAAGAGGGCAGCAAGTGAGAGAGGGCCATGGGTTCCCCCATTTCTTCCCTACTTGTTGCCTCCCTTGACAGAAGGCCTCAGCTCCTGTCAAGAGGCCCTGTCCACATAGCCCTTCTTGACACTGGGTTTAGGAGATTCTCCCTTGCATCATCCGCTAAGACTTGGAGGGTGGGGAAAGGTGCACAGATGTTACTATTGTACACTTTGTACAC
This sequence comes from Myrmecophaga tridactyla, assembly GCA_004026745.1. Taxonomy (NCBI): domain Eukaryota; kingdom Metazoa; phylum Chordata; class Mammalia; order Pilosa; family Myrmecophagidae; genus Myrmecophaga; species Myrmecophaga tridactyla. The sequence goes on along the minus strand of PVIY010000389.1, from coordinate 152,504 downwards.
AGCCTCTTATTAAACTCTCCTCAAATTACCCCATTTTAGCATGCAGTCTTTTTTCTGCTGGGACCCTGCATGAGATACCACTATGGTTCCATTTTACAGGGGAGGAAACTGATGAATGAAGAGATTAATTACCTTGCTCAAGGTTATGCAGTTAGTTGGTGAGTAGACTTTCAATCCAGGGACCAGGCCCCCAGCATCTGAACTCTGCATCACTACATGGAACAGCCTTGCAGTATGGTATTATCTACAGAATTTGAAATAAAGTATGACCCAAGAATATTTTATCCAGCACATTCTCCTTTAGATATAGAAACAATAGACAGATGTTTTCAACCATAAAAAAGTTCGATACTATAGAATCCATAAGCCCTGTTCAAATTAACTTCTTGAGGATAAAATTAAAACACTCAGAAGACGAAAAGAGGAATTATCACAAAATGACTGGTGGTGAAGTTAAACCCGCTTACATTTTAAGCAAAACTAAGCAATATAGTAAAGTATAACTATAGCAGTAAAACATGCTAAATTGCAACAAAGGAAAAATAATAACCTTTACCAAGAAATAATTTGAGGTAGAAGATGAGACGATGAAAGGAAGTATAGCTGTGTTAATTTCCATATTTTTCTTCAAGGGGAAAATACGTATTACATAAGTGCAATACATCAAGAGACAAATTAAATCAGCAAGTATCTAGCAAGTGTGTACTCAGTTCTGGAAGTGTGCCAGAAGCTGAGAGATACAGGTAAACTACAGCAGGTGAGAAACCATCCACTCAGGAAGGCGGACATTGGCTACACCGTGCAGTGTAAAATGGTGGATTGAGGGAGATGTATAGTACTATGAAAAGAATTACAGAAGAAAATCAGTTCAGTCAGGGAAGCCAGAGAGAGCATACCCAAGGATGTGACAGCCTAGCCAATTTTGGAAGAATCACCAGTAATAATCCAGTGATGTGGTGGAGGAGAAGTTCTAGAGAGGAACACCATATCTGCAGAACTGAAAGACCAATGGGATCTGCCAGGGGAAAGCAGGAGTGTATGGGAAAGGTAGGTGGAGGCCATGCACACAAGGCCATACCAGAAGCAGCACAGATATTGATTCTTATCCTAAAGACACTGCAGCTGTATTTAAAAATGCCTATATATTCTTTGATATTATTCCCATCAAGCTGGAGTCTGGTTCCCCTCCTCTTGAATAGAGACCAGACATAGTGACTCCATTTCTAATTAATAGAGGTAGCAGAAAAGAGGCTGTGTGACCTCTGAGGCTAGGTCATAAAAGGACACAGCCTGTACACTGGGCCTCTCACTCTCTCCACTCCCCCTTAGAAACCAGCTGCCATGCTGTGAAGAAGCCCAGTCTACATGGAGAGGCACATGATGGGGTTTCCACTAACAGCCCCAATTGGACCCTCAACCAGCAGGAGCATCAACGGCAGAAGCGTGCATGGAGCAGCTTTCATGTGATTCTGGATTCTAGTTTTTAAGTCTTCCTAAGGCCCAAAATGTCATGGAGCAGAGATGCGATGTCCCCACTGGGCCCTGCCTCAGTTCCAGGCTGGGAGAAATAATAAATGAACATTGGTGTTTTAAGCCATTAATGTTGGGGTAATTTGTCCTGCAGCAAAAGAAATAGAGCCAGTAACTTTAAATTTAAGTAAATTTAGATAAATTGCTTTTATATAAAGGCTTAAACAAATGCATAATTAAGAAAAATCAGGAGGTACAAAATGAAGGAAGCCAGTGTGAGATGTTTATTTCTTCACGATATTGAGTCATAGATAATGTCTAATTGTTAAATCAAGAAACATGAGAAGAATGACAGAGGAAAATCAGTTCAGTCAGGAAGCCAGGTTAGCTAAAGATTCCAGAACACAATATACCAGAAATGGACTGTCTTTTACAATGAGAATATACCTTATGAAAAATAAGCAATCTATCAAGAAAAATCTAAAAGAAAGTAAATCTTACAGCACAGGACAGGAAACTGTAGAGTCTTATCTCAGCAATAGGTCTGAATGTAGAAATTATAACTTAAGTTATAGGAAATTTGAATCACCAGGAAATTAAAGAGGTCATTTCCATCACCTCTATTAATCTGAGCAAGTATTGCAATAATTAGCCCAATATCAGAAAACCTCTTAATGGCATTTGAATAGGCCAAAGAAGAAAACTGGTTAAAGTGGTGAGAGAAGATACACCTATATGTGTTGATCTCTTTCTTTCTCCTCCCTCCAAGACATATTCCAGATAAATCAAGGATTCTGCCATAATAAAAATACAGTGTAAAAACATGGATGAACTTATTATCAAATTGTAGTAGAGCAAGCCTTTCTGAGAAAAATACAAATTTCTAATGCCATTGAAGAAACAACTAGTGAATATGACAATTTAAAAATAAAATTAACAAATTGTTTTGGTTTGCTAAAACTTTCAGAACACAATATACTAGAAATGGGTTGGCTTTTACAATGGGAATTTATTAGTTTACAAATTTCTAGTTCTAAGTCCATGAAAATGTCCCAATTAAGGCATCAACTGGACAATACCTTCTCTGAAGAAAGGACAATGGCATCTGTGGTTCCTCTGTCACATGGGGAGGCACATTACCAGTATGTGGTACATGGTCCTTCTCTTTCGGATTCATTGCTTTCAGCTCCTGGTTTCAGAGGCTTTCTCTTTATGTGTCTTTGGGTCCTCTGTTAGCATCTCTGGGGCATTTCTCTTTCTCCAACCTCTCTCCCTCTCTCTCTCTCTCTCTGTGTTTCTGCCTTTTATCCTCTCACAAGCAATAAAGGATTACGGCCCACCTTGAATTGGGTAGGTCACATCCCAATCAAATAACCTAATCAAAAGGTCCCACCTACAATAGGTCTGCATCCATGAGAATGGATAAAAATAACATGGTCTTTTCCGAGGTACCTAACAGCCTCAAACCAGCACACAAATTCAGAAGACAGATAACAAATTGAGAAAGATTAATTATAACACATAAAAATATGAATTTCTTAATTTATGGAAAGCTCATGCAATTCAATAAGAAAAAACTTAAAAGTCTTCAATAAAAAATGGATAACAAATATCAAAGCTATTTACAAGAAAAAGAAAACATATGGGATACAAAAATATTAAAAGATGAACAATCTTACTTGTGGTTTAAAAATGCAAATAACAATAGTAATGAAATACCACTTTCCACTCGTCACCTTGGGAGAAATCTGATATACCCTGCTACAAATGAAGAAAACAGATGATTTGGCAGACCGATCAAAATGTTAAATGTACAGACTTCACCACACTAACATTCCCATGACCATGTGGCCCATTTGTTTTGCATGACAGTCTAAGAGAAATCTTTGCCTCTGGGGGGTGAGAGGGTCCCAGACTGTTTGTAATTCCTGAGACATTTACATCATTTGCAATTCTATGAGCCAAGGCTTTGTAAAGCATTAATCAAATTGTATTTTGATCAGTCTTCGCTACTGTCCTATCCCAAAGTCTTTGCTTTCTGGGGGTAGGGGTGGGGGTGGGGAGGGGATTGGAAACAATTTTACACCTGTAAAGCAGACGAATGATGATAGAAAATATTTACAGGATCAAATTCAAGGTGGATTTTAACTGACAGTGTGAAGATATTTTCCCATGAACCATGGTGACAATTAGCTGTTCTTTCCCTCAAAAAGTCTACACAGACAAGGTGACTTTGAAAACCTGGTTCTGTCTATATTAGCCCAAAAACTATTGGGAAGGCAGAGTGTTGGAAAATTTTCTGGGATTATTCCATTCATTTCAGCAGTGTAGATCTGCCTCTAGATTTAGAATCACAGGGAAGTGAGAACCTGCTATAGATATTTGATCTGTTTATCTGTTCTACAGGAATTAGATTTATGACCTATTCTAATCCCTCTGGCACTAGAATAATGTAGTCTTCTGAAGGAGAGATCTCAGCCAAGCCAAGTCCTGCTTCCATCTTAGAGACCTTAGAGGTCAGCCTTCAAATAGTCAGATGGGTCAAATGATCCACAGTCATCATTAGATACACAGGTTCACCCGGAAAATGAATTCTTCCTGTGGTAAACATTGGCTGCTGTGATGATTAAGTTTGTGTGTCAACTTGACCAGGTTGTGGTATCCAATTGCTTGGTCAAGCAATTGTTACTATGAGGGTATTTCATAAATGGATTTAAATAATTAGTCAGCTGATTGCATCTATGGTTGATTGCATTTACAATCAACAAAGGAAATTGCCTTGAGTCTTCTCATCCAATCAGTTGGAGCATTTCAGTAGTGAGAGAGAAGAATTTCTACCTCTAGTGCAGCCAGCCAGCTTCTCCTTGAGAATTCAATGCTAACTTCACTGGAGTTCCCAACTCATGGGGCTTTGCCTGGGAAATTCAACTTCACTTTCATCAAGTTTTTCAAGTTTCTTCAATTTGTGGCCTGCCCTATGGAATTTGGACTTGCCAATCCTCACTGTTGCATATTCCTTTAGATATGGCCATATAATTATTAGAAAGTGTACTGTGAGTACAATGGGGAGTGTGGTTGAGTGGTTTGCTCTTGGGGAACCATTAGGGACTATATAGTGCCCCACTCCTCACACATGGACTCAGGAACCACAGGACCACCTTTTCACCACACAGATCTCATTGCATTGAGGTGTGGCTCCTCTGAGACTTTTCCATGTCCCCAACTAATGCAGTTGAAACTCAAAACACCACCAGCTAAGTTAGGTGGTGCCTGCCCTAGGGAATTTTCCATGGTAGAAATATCCCCTTCCTCTGTGATAGCCTCTGACCACTTTCATCCCGAGCGTGCATCCTCAATTCGTAACTCAGATAATTTTTGTTTTGCCAATTCTACCTCAGACAAGTTGTTTATTTTCTCCAACCTTCACTGATTATTCTCTGAACACAAGGTACGATCATAGCTGTGGCGAGAGGTTGTGAAAGCACCTAGTATTTCTTGAATAAACAATCAGTGTTTTGGACTCATTGTGTCTCATATTGTCAGGTTATATTTTAACTTTCTCTATGTGAATGGCTTGTTTCCCCAAAAGATTGTGAGATACTTGAAGACTGAAATGATATGCAATCTTAATTTTAGTCTGTATTAGTTAGGGTTCTCTAGAGAACAGAATCAACAGCAAACACTTGCAAATATAAAATTTATAAAAGTGTCTCACATAACCGTGGGAACGCAGAGTCCAAAATCCGCAGGACAGGCTCTGAAGCCAACGATTCTAATGGAGGGTCTGGACAAACTCCACAAGAGAGGTTCATCGGCCAAAGCAGGAAGAGAGCCTGTCTCTTCTGAATCCTCCTTAAAAGGCTTCCAGTGATTAGATTGAGCATCACTCATTGCAGAAGACATGCCCCTTGGCTGATTACAAATAGAATCAGCTGTGGATGCAGCTGATGGGATCATGATTTAATTCCATGAAATGTCCTAATCACAACAGACAGGCCAGCACTTGCCCAACCACACAAACAGGTACCACCACTTGGCCAAGTTGGCACATGAACCTGACCATGACATAGTCCTACAGGGTATTTTATTTAATAGGTTCTTAATAAACACTGACTCAGATTAAGTGAATGAGGTGCTATATTCTTCACTATATTCTTGGGTAGAACAATTTTCCTGTATTATTGGATGTGAGTAATCACTGGTGTCTGGTGGTCTTCCAGCCATGGATTTTGCAATTGATAGGAACAAAAATTAGAAAGTCCCAGAGCCACAAGGAGCCTCCAAACCTTGGAGTGGTAGATTTTTACCATGATTGTCCCCAGCACACCATGACACCTGAGTTTACTCCCACTCTGACCCTGGGCCTGGCCATTTGACTTGATTTAGCAAGTTTCACATCAACATGGTGCAAACAGAGGCTCCATAGTACTGGGGTGGTGCTTGAGCCATCAGCTGTACCAGCCCAACTACTGTCTAAGTGCGACCACATGATGGAGCCAAAGGCAGACTAGCAGAAGATCCACCCAGCTACCACAGAATTGTGAAAAAGAAGAGAATGTGGTTGGCTTAAATCACTAAATATTGGGATCACTTGTTACACAGCAGTAGATAGCTAACCATTTGACTTTGTGTCTCACAAAAAAGTTGAGTATTTGACCCATGGTGGCCAGCACATCAGGACGTCATCATTGCAGCTTTGGGGAGAGGGAACTCTTTTCTGCCATCTCCCATTAGAGAAATCCTAGGAGAGCCTCTAGCTGTTCTGGCTCAGGCCACACACCCATCAAGGTCTATTCTTAAGGCAATAGGATGCTATGCTTGACTCATCTGGTATCTCATTCCTACTCCTGATCACTCACATAATATTTCACAAGCTCTAAATCATAGGTAACAGCACATGCACAGTATTGATCTGTTATCTACTGACCTCCTTTCTACTTGGTTTAATTCTCTTACTCAGCCTTGCTATCATTTCTTTGCAGGATTATTTGCCTTATGTGTTAAATTATTACTATTGGGTTATCTTTTATATTGTTGTTGTGGTATATGGATACAATATCTGTCCTGTGGTCAGGGCAGCCTGTTACAGAGTGGGGGGAATATGGTGATCCAGGGCCTAAGCACCCTCCTAAATGGCTCATAACTGACTTCCTTTAGTCAAGGACCAAGGTCAAAAAAGTAAAGAATCTTCCCAGAGAAGGAAGAATGTAATTACACATGTAAAAAATGGCATTGGTTGTACCTTAGTCTTAAGCACTAAGCTTAGTAAGCATCAGGTCTTAGGTACCTTTAATGATTATACTAGAAACTGATATCCTTATACTTTGTTCTTTGTTCTAAAATCATATATTACTCCTTGCATGCACACTCTCCCTTGTGGAGCACCAACCCTCCAGACAAGCAGCCACTGGAGAACCTCTCCTGTTCTTAAGTCCCAATAAATCTATATCTGCTTCTATATTTTTCAGTCTCATGGCAGCACCGGCCCATTCTCTACATGAACTTGGTCTGGGCCTGAACAACACATCCAAAGCCAATGCCTGAGCCTGACCTCTGCCAGGCCACAGCGGCTTCCCAAAGGCTCAGCCTACAAAGGTGAGGACCAAGGAGGCAGCCCCAGGTGCACTTCTGCCCAGTGGCCCTGAGGAGAAGGATGACTGCTGGCAGGGTCAGAGAAGAAAGACCCTCCCATGGTCCATTGACTATCTCCAGCCAAGGTGGCTAGAGGAAGATGAAGTATGGTAATCATACAAAGTGGGGTAATCGGGGAGATGGAATACCTAAGTCAAGAGGGAGGGCATCAGCCCTTGGACCTCAGATCCCGCATCCACAGATGGAAGCACCACTTGGGAGATCTGCTGGTACCTTCCACTCCCAGATCCCAGCTTCCTGGTTTCTGCAGGCTCAGACGTGTGTCACTGAGGCACAGCCTTTCCAGTTTGCTGGATGAGTTATCTTCCATGATGACTTCTGGGGGACAATAGCACATTGTTTCCATCCTTCCAAAATTGCTTAGGTTTCCTCATTTCCTATAAGAGATTTTTGCTGTTGCCTTGACATTCAAACACTCTGTATCATACCATTTTCCCTCTTTCCTCTTATCCTTCAGATTTTTCTATTTTCAGTAGGGCAGTCCTGGAACAATTGTCAGGAAATCCTGTTTTGAATGTCGCAGCCCCTTGTATCACCAGAGAAATGTGATTGAATTGATTCTTCATTTTTCCAAGTTTTCCTGCATCAAACCATTCCCTCCAGGTCAGTCTTAGGGTGTTCAAATCCTCATAAGGAGATGAAGTTAGAGCAATTCTGCACATATTTATCCAACACTGACTTTGCTTCCTCCTGAGGAAGAGATCCCATCCTGCTCTTGGTGCATGTATTTACATCTGTTTTCTTACAAGGAGGTACTATTCTCATGAGGGGTTTTAAGGAAACCATTTTGTCCTTCATGTAAGTTTGTATCAAGATGAATTTTGTTAAGGTGGAATTTAATATACTGTGCCCAAAATTCTAATGCTATAATGATCCTTGTAGCTCTTCCTCTTGTCTGCAATCAGATGTGTCTCCTTTGGATCTGGAAAGCTATGTGGCAGGATCAAGAAAGGACCCATTTGAGAATCCATAATGAGTCTTCTCTGAGTTCTGTGACCTAGTGACCCTGGGACCTTGATTATAATACACCTAACCTCTAAGCCTCAGATTCCTGATCAGTAAAATACAGCATAATACAATTTATGGCATAGGTTTACCAACAGATTAAATCAAACAATACACAGGAAAGCATGTGTTCAAAGAAGAGCAGCTGTTATCAAATGCTATGCATGCTTGTTGTGCTTTTTATGTAAATATTCAGCAAATATCAGCAAATCATATAAACTTTCTGACATTCATCAAAAAATATATTCTTTGTTTCCTTAGATGGTCTGAAAGGAATAGAGTTCTAGGAATCTTGAGGGGACCTATTGCTTAAGGTGAGATTTCTGTCAGCGCTTTTCTGCAGTCCTCTCTCACTGTGCGTTCTTTTGATTCTTGCTAAGAACAACTTTCTTACTACCTGGCAGCCATATGACAGTGTCTACAGAAACACAGGTGCTTACCCATCCTTAAGGAGTCTTTTGCCCTTCTGTGCCAGTTTAAAAGGATGTATGTACCCTAGAAAAGCTATGCTTTAGTACTAATCCCATTATATAAATCCAGCCATTTCTTCTAATTCCTGTTTAGTACTGTATGCTTGAATCTGTAATTAGATCATCTCCCTAGAGATGTGACTCAATCAAGAGTGGCTGTTAAGATGGATTAGGTGGAGACATGTCTCCACCCATTCGAGTGGGTCTTGACTAGTTTATTGGAATAAACTATATTTAGGAATTCTATAAAAAGAGGAAACATTTTGAAGAAAAGAGGAGATTCTGAGAAAGCAGAATGATGTAGCTACGAGAAGAAGAGAGTCCAACAGCCAGCGACCTTTGGAGATGAAGAAGGAAAATGCCTCCCGGGGAACTTCATGAAACAGGAAACCAGGGGAGAAAGCTAGCAGAAGATGCAGTGTTCACCACATGCCTTTCCAGACAAAAGATGCCAAAGTCAGCGTGTTTATAACTGTCTAGATTAGGAGTCAACAAACTTTGAGGTAAAGGGCCAGATAATAAATATTTAGGCTGCATGGGCCATAGCAGTCCCTGATGTCATCACTCAACTCTACCACTGCAACAGCAGACATAAACAATGCATAAATAATAGGCAAGGCTGGATTTAGGGGTTACAATTTGTACACCCTGGTCTAGATCATGAGCCATACATTCAATCTATTCTAAATTCCATCCCAGCACAGCCCCTACTCATAATTCTCCCTTAAAGAAACCACCTTCAGGAACTGAGCACCTATCCTCTAGTTTCTGAACAAAAGCTTCATCTGGGTCCCACCAGTTCCCTAAGGTCCAAGCAAAGGCAAGTTCATGCTGGGTTTTGTTTTGTTTTTCATGTGTCTCTTTATACTTGATGATTTTTTTCCTTCTTTTGGCATGATCAGGCTCCAGGAATTGAACCCAGGTCTCTGACATGGCAGGCGAGAATTCTGCCACCGAGCCACCATTGCCCACCTTTTCAAATATAATCATTTTCTTTCTTTCCTTAAACCTATAGAACCATAATTATTCTCCTTTCTTTTATTTGGTTGTTTATCTACAAACATCACAATTTTTTTTCTTTGATCTCTTGTCTCTTGTCAAGTCATTCTTTCCTTTGTGCAAACAAAATAAAACACAAGTGGAGTCCACTGGCTAAAAAGCAGAGACAACAAGAATCAGAATTGGGCTGTTTACCCAGCATTACAAGCACTCTGCCCCAAGTTTGATAGCTAATGGGATCTAGGAATTTAAAAACAAATCCCCTTTCTCTCCTCTTTCTCTTCTTCCTTTCCCATGCTTTTTTCAAGGGTGTCCCTGGCTGCATAAGAGGGAAGCATTCCAACTTAGACCTTTACATGCCGTGGTTTTCTCTCTTCTCTAAGTTGAGGCCTGAGGGCCTGAATCTGTTTTCAGAGTTTGGGTTCTTATAAAACTTGGAGTCATAAGCAGAGGGATGTATAAAGGACAAAATCTTATAGTCAGGTTTCTCCTGAATTGTGGTTTGGATCTTCCAATTGCTTTCAGCAATAGAAAGAGACATAAAGATGTACTTTAAGCCATTAGTGTGAAGTTTGACAAGGTTGTAGGAATTGACATGTGTGATTTTTAAAAACACCATCTGAACTGGTGGTTTTTTTTGGCTGGGTGCACTTTATTGATGGTACATGACAGGATAGAGCTCTCAGTCCCTCCCCTTCTTCAGGGGATCTGGGATGGAAGCTGTGGAGGATGGGTGATTCTCAGTACTGGGGAATCGAGTTGGGGCCAGGACTCTCCAGCAGCCTCTTTCTTCTTATCATGCCCTCTCTGGGGCTGTTGGTCCCCGGGATCTTACACTTTGGATGTCATGTAGCCCATAAAGGCCAATATCCTGTTGCTGTACTAAATTCATTGTCATACCAGGAAATGAGCTTAACAAAATGGTTGTTGAGGGCCATGGGAGCCCCAGCATCAAAAGTAGAAGAGTGGGTGTCACTGTTAAAGTTGCAGAAGATAACCTGGTCCTCAGTGTAGCCCAGGATGATCTTTAGGGGACCCTCTGATGTCTGCTTCACCAGTTTCTTGATGTCATCATACTTGGCTGCTTTCTCCAGTTGGCGGGTCAGATCCATGAGAGACACACTATGGGTGGGGACATGGAAGGCCATGCCAGTGAGCTTTCCATTCAGCTCTGGGGTGACCTTGCCCACTGCCTTGGCAGTGCTGGTAGATTCAGGGATGATATTCTGGGCAGACCTATGGCCATCACACCACATTTTCCAGGAGGGACCATCCACAGTCTTCGGGGTGGCAGTGACAGCATGGATGGTGGTCATGAGTTCCTCCACAATGCCAAAGTTGTCATGGATGACCCTGGCCATGGAGGGCAGACAGTTGGTAGTAAAGAAAGCATTGCTGATGATCTTGAGGGAGTTGTCATACTTCTTATGGCTCACGTCCATCACAAACATGGGGACATTGACAAAAGGGACAGGGCTGATGACTCTTTTGGCACCACCCTTCGAGTGAGCCCCAGCCTTCTCCATGGTTGTGAAGACACCAGTGGACTTTACAATATATTCAGCACCAACATCACACCATTTGATGTTGGTGGGATCTTGCTCCTGGAAGATAGTAATGAGATTCCCATTGATGACAAGTTTCCCATTCTCAACCTTGATGGTGCCTTTGAAGTTGCCATGGGTGGAATCATATTGGAACATGTAGACCATGTAGTTGAGGTCAATGAAGGGGTCATTGATGCAACAACCTGTACTTTGCCAGAGTTTACAGCAGCCCTGGTGATCAGGCACCCAATACAGCTAAATCCATTTATTCTGACATTCACTATATTGCCTCAGAGATGCAGCTGGCAGTGCATGAAAAGATAAAGTCTGTAGAGCAGGGAGAAGAGAGCCTAAGCTGAATTTTTAATCAGATTTATGACATTGATGTACAGAACCCAATCAGCATATATTTATAGTGGCTGGCAAGGAGAAACTCCATATTCAAGGCATGTCATTAAATTGTGAGATTATTTTCAGAAAAGGCAGACCTGCTTCTTCACCCCGGGGTCAAAATCCAACACAAATCTCCCAGGGGAGCTCAAATCCTGAAACAAGATGGCCGGCATAATGAGAACAAGAGCTTGACAATAACAGCAAAATGTCATCACATCATGCATGCCAATGCTCATGATTTGCTTTTCTGCTCCCTATTTTCTCCTCCTGCCAGCCCTGGATCTTTACATGCTTCAGAAATCCATCTGGACAGCTTCAGAGCTCATCTTTGTTCCCAGCTCTTGGTGCCCTTCATTGTACTTTCTGAGATATGTTTGCCATTTGCCCATTAAAAGTTTCCTCCCAGACTCTCTTCTCTGAAGTTGACCAGTTATTAGATATTGATGCTGGGTCCCACTGTCAGGAGGAATTCTTTAGTCTAAGAGCAGACAATTCTGACCACCTCTGAGGCTCGCTCATTACATAACACACCCACCACCAACCTGCAGCTCAACTGGGCCATGGGGAAGTTTCAGTATTCGTAGACCATTACGCTTTTCTATTGCTATATAACAAATTACCCTCACATTTTGCAACTTGAAATAACTATTTTCTCTTGGCCACAGATTTTGAAGTCAGGGATTCAAGAAGGGCTTGGCTGGGAAATTCCCACTTGTAATCATTTGGTTGGTGTTTATCAGATAACTGCTGGGGCTTCAGCCTTTGGAGACTGGATATCCCAGGTGACTTACTTGGTGGGCAGGTAATGCTGAGTGTTGACTGGGCGCTCAAGGACAACATGCGGATCTTAAAAGGGAGCAATCCAAAGAGGGAGGTCCAGAAGGTGTGGGTGCTCCAAGAAACTAGCTGCAGTGTTTCTTCTTACCTAGGCTTGGAAATCATCCAACATTATTTATGCCCCATCCTATTGGCCACAAGTGATCAATAAGTGCCACCTGATTCAAGGATAGTAGTGCAGACCCCACCTCTTAATGAAGGAATGTTAAAGAATTTGCACCATCTTTAATCCATCACAGGTCTGAGGCCTTATTACTTGTTTGGATTAGGGAAGCCAAGCATAGTTGACTGTGCAAGGTGCTGAGAGAGGCAGATCAGAGAGTGCCCAGGGAGGATGTCTCTGCCCTCAGGGAGGAAATGCCTAGGTATGGTGGAGTAGGGAGGCCTTGGAATCACAAAAATAAGTTGAAGACTTAATTCTTCCACTAACTAGCTGTGTAATCTTCAATGAGTTATTTAACTTCTCTGATCCTCATTTTCATCAACTGTAAAAATGCAGATACCATTCTTATGAAGATTAAATGAGAAATATACATAATAAAAGTTTCTGCATACAGCTCTATGTCAGTAAATGTCATCCTGAAAAGGACCATAGGAGAGGAGCAGAATTCTGTCTTATCTCATCTCGTATTCCTTTATGGCAGTGAGAACTGCAGTCCCAGAGAAATGAGCATGGGAAGGCATGAGACCCCGTGTGCTCTCCTGCTCTCTTCTCTCTCTCTTTCCCTCATGTGCCCTCCTTCTCTTTCATTTTTTACTTCCTCAAATACACCACTCCTCCAACTTAAAGCTGTCTAATTTAGAGTTCCACTTGCCTATGTGGGAAATTGCAGGTCTCCTTTCCTTGTGGCTCATTCCTCACTGGGCTGTGCTGTCTTAATGGGGATTGGAGTGGGCTCTGGACCTTTCAAGGTAGCAGTACCTGGTGTTCACATCTCAGTGGATTTTTCCACCCTCATGTCACGGCTGACTTTCTTAGTTGCTGCCTAAGCAGAAAGCCACTCAATGGAGGAATGGTTAATATTCTGCTCACTGACAGTAGTGTTCAATTCCCTGGGTGCAACCATGAGCCCTGCTTCTTAGGAAGTAAAGTGACATCATTGTGCTTACAACTTGAGTCCCCAGATTACCTGGATGACTTCCTTAACCACCCAACATGGGTGCTCCAGGTTCCATTAGATATTTCTTCTTCCCAGATTTCCCCCTTGATTGAAGACACAGGCCCCGTTCTCATTTCACCAAGACTTGAAATAAATTCTCCCCCAAATTTCCCATCAGGCTATTCACTTACACCTTCCCACATTCACTTTCCAATGAAGAGTGATTCTCGACCTACCAATAGTTGAAGAACAGTGAGTCCTCAGGGACCAAAACAAGAGCATTGTACTCAGACAGACTCGGAGTCAATCTTCTTTTCTAGACATTTTAAAGGCCCCATTAGACCTATAGACCTGAGAAAGTCAGGATACAAAGAATATCAGAGGGAAATGATGAATCTCACCCCTTAACTTTTCCCAAACACAGTAGCTACTCATATCTATATTCTTCCCACAAGACACACCCTAGATCCGTTTCCTTTTAAAAAATTATCTGTAGCTTCTAACATTATTAAGGCCATCAGTTCTTTTGTTTCACTTGTTTCTCTTCCCTCATATGGCCTGGAAGGCAGAACATCTGTCAACAACTTTTCTTCAGTTTAAATCCTTTCCTTAATCATGTCAAATCCTATCAAGATGTTAATCTTTCGTTTTCAACTTTTACTTTTTAAACTCATCACGATCCTCCTCATTGAGCTGAGTTTCTCAAGGCTCTCACCACAAACTCTTCAAAGCACTAACTCATGGCTGGCACTGTCCCCACCTTTGGCCACATGGTGGGAACCTTGAGACCAAGAGACAGCCTTAATCATGACAGTCGTCCTCTCTCAAACCAGCACCAAGTTGCTGTGACTGAACTCTAAATGACAAATGCCAAGCCTCTTTCCTGCCCCCCTATGTAGGAAGAAGCACCTATAAAGAGGAAGGAAGCACAACCTGGCCCACTGCTTTCAGCGCCAACCAAAGGCATATGTAATTATATCAATTTCAAAGATAAAGACACTTAGGGAGGCTTATGGAGGCTGAATGGATTCCACGTATGTGTCCATATGTTGTCAGTGGCCATCATAAGATTTGCACCCATGTACCCATAGCTCACTCTCTCAATGGGTGGAAAGGCATCCTTGAAGAGAATCTGGGGCATCATCTCTCACTCATGGAATTCCCCAGGACTTCCAGGAGATGATCTCAGCATCTCATCCTAAGTATCTCATAGAGGAGGGGATGTATTTCTCTAGATTCATCTGGCTTCAACTCCCACAGATCCCTGATCCAGCCCTTTAGTCCCCTCAACACTTGCCACACTGATGTCTTGAATGAACTTGGCTCCACCTAGTCTTATGTGAGGCGTGGAATTTCCAAGAAGTAGGACTTGAGAGTCAAAGGTCAGCATGCAGTCTCTGGGCCTCCAGACCCTCCTTCCCCATCTTTCACAGGCCACAGATGGGAGCAGAGCACATGCCCTGGAATGCCAGTCATGGCTCATTAAGACTGGGAGATCACTGGTCATTATCCATATACCGATGGAAGGAAAGAACCACCCAGGAAGTGGCCGTCCAATGTAACACAACGAATCCACATAGGACTCCAGGTAGAGCCCAGGACTCTGAGTCCAACTCCAAGCTGAGGAGACAATGGTAATCCTTAATTAGAGCAATGACCCAGGGCTTGGCAGAAATGTGAAACCCCATGGGGCCTTTCATTTGGGAGCATCTACTTCACAGTGTTATGGTATCAATATGATAGAGGTGGTGATGATGGGGTGGAAAGTATGCTCAAGCCAGCTAACAGTGGGCACCAGTGTCTCCAAACAGTCCCCAGGAATATAGGACCTCCTCTTGAGAGCACAAAATGCTCCCCTTATGTCTTTTCTGTTGAGTTTTTATTTCAGGGAGCTGGACACAGGATCTACAGGAACCAGAGCTGGTTAGCAGTTGTTAAAAGAGTAGTCATAGCCAGCACTATACCTTGGCTTTGTCCCAGGAGGTGTCAGGGGGCTGCTTGGGCCCCTTCTGACCTTCCTTCTCTGAAATAATCATCCTGCTTTTGTTGGGCTGAGTTTCCTTCTAGGTTCGCCTCAGCACAGCCCTTAAAATAGCATTGGAGCTTTACTGCAAGTCCAGCTAGAACAGCAAGCCTGGAATTTCCTGGAACCACCCACCGCCTGGGCACTCAAGGTTTGGGCCTTATCCAGGCCTCTATCAAGGCACTGCTGACTGATGACCAAGATTTTCCTGCCTCCCCACGCCCTCCCCACCCTTTGAATCAGGTAGGAAGGTTTTTATCTAGCGTATTTACCAGCACTCCCTTCCAAGACACCCAGGGTGTAACAGAATGACAAGGTCCTTATGGTGTCCCCTTGTGTCTGGGGTTAAGGAGGTGGTACACTGAGCATGGGTCAGGACTGGGGGCCTTGGCACCTCCCCTGCCAAGGCTTCTCTACGTGGTTGTACCCAAGGTCATGGGTTCAACAGCACAGCCTCCATTTTGTGGATATTTTTTTAATTGCACTTTTTAAATTGTATGATATGATTCAGAAATTTCCCTCACAGTTACACTTCTCCAGTGAAATCTTTGGCATTTGAGTAAAAGTCATGGAAAAAGCTCTGGGCATTGCCAAATTAAGCTGACATGAATGGCCTCTGTTTTGTGGACTGCATCTTGCCAGGCTAAGAAACTCATGTTTCCATCTTGCTCACACCTGGAGATCTTGGCTCAACTAAAGCAAGACAACTATAACCACAATTAATGTAAGACAGAGAGAGACAAACACAAAAGTGACAGATGTACAAATCTGTGCCCCAATTCCTAATTTATAATAAGAAATGAAGTATTGAAGAGGGTCTGATATTCCTGTCATCCCTCTATTTAGATAACTCGTCCCTTCAGACAAGTACTAGGAAAGGCAGCTCATTACCAGATGGTCTACTGGTTACCAATGTGACATTAGACTAAGGTAAGATGAGTCCAGGTCTGTCTTAGACATTCCTGCTTCCAGCACCAGGTGAATCAAAGCTTTGCCCCACAGCACCCTCTCCCCTTGGTATGCCTTCAACAAATATTCTCTGAGGGCTTTAAACGTGCCAGGGTCTGGGCAAAACACTAAGGTGACAGTGGTGAACAAGACAAACTGGTCCAGACCTCTGATCCATGCTCTCTGGTTGACAGGGTCTTCCTGTAATTCTGCCAGCCTCTCTGACCCAGTTACAGACCATCCCACAGACCTGGGACCCACCTGCACCTTCAAGGGGTCCCTTTATACATGTGCTGGTCTATTAGGAACACACATTCTGGGGATGATTTATATCTAAGGTTGGGATCCTTTCAGTTTGCCTTCAGAGAAAATTCCTCTCCCTTGGCTAATGCAGTTCAACAACAGGAAGACCTGTGGACATAGACCACAGGGCTGGATTTGGAGAGCCCACTCCTATGTGTCCTGAGCTCCTGGAAAGCAAGCAGCTCTCCTAGGCCACCTCCTGGCTACCTTGCCTGCCCTTCGCCTCCCATTCCTCAGCCCAGGTTGCACACAGGGCAGGGCACTGTACCCTCCTGGGGACCTGGGTATAGGGGGCAGTTCCACTATGTTGGGAGTTGGGAGGCCTAATGCTGCTACTAACAACCTAGGGGATGAAATTTTTTTTTAATTTCAGTTTGCTCTATCAGATCTGGTTCAAGTTAGAGGAAGTGGATAAGAGAATGTGAAGGTTCTCTGAAGAATAAGGAACCTACAAATCTAAGTTTAAGTCATGATTATTCCAAGGGATTATCCATAGGGATAACCACCTATGAAATAAAAGGAAACAGTCCAGCTCTTAGGGCCGAGTCGTCCAGTATGGCAGCTGCTGGCCACATGCTGCTCCCGAGCTCTTGAACAGTGGTGTGTCAGGACCAAGATATGCTGTAAGGGTCAAATTCACACCAGGTTTCAGAGGCTGAGCACGAAAATGAGGCTGTTCATACTTGTTTTTACATTGATTGCAAGTTGAAATTGTAATATTTTGTATATAGGGGTTAAATAAAAATCTATTACTCAAATTTATTTCACTTGGGTTTCCCCCCTTTTTAAAATGCAGTATTACTAAAAAATTTACCTGTGTGGCTGGCATTGATTTCTATTGGATGCCATTGCCTTAGGGAAATGAACCAGCTCTGTCCTCTGCCATCTTCTTTCTTTCCTGGCTAAATATGAAGCAGCATCTTTGGCCAAGTGGCTGAAAAGGGCAGAGGGACCATGATTCAGACATTGGTATGAGTCTGGGGGAGAGTCCTCAGGGGAGGAGTCTGACAGCCCATTCATTTTCACAGATGCTGCTTTCTCTCCAGAGGATCCCAAATTCCTGCAGGCTGGCATCAAGCTATGTCCACTCCTTGACACATGGTGAACGCTCTCTGTTCCTGAGTTCTTCCCAGTTCCACTGGTTAGTCAGAGCAAAACTGATCTCAGCCTTCTGGAGGGTTCTTGAATAACAACTCCCTTTCTTTGGCTCCTCCTTTTCCAGAGATTCACTCACTGTGACTATGAACCATCCAGACTGGACTCTGGCAGTGGAATATCAGTAGGTTTACAGCCCCTGACTCTAGCCATGTGGGCCTCTCTCCCAGCTGGCTGGTCACCAGCAGGCCTGGGAGATCAGTGCAGCCCATTCAAACCATGGAGGTAGGAAGAGGCTGATGTTTATTGACTCTCTTGCTTCCTGCACAGTCAGGGCTTTGCTTTGCCAGGTAGGAAAATATACCTGGGTTGTAGGAAAAACATAGCAAGGCATGAAGGGTGAGAACTCACCACTCTCTCTTGCTTCTCTTCCAATCATATCTTTCCCTATTCCCATGGGAAAAGAATAGAGACAAGAATCTGGGATCCAAAAAGAGGGACATCTGAGAAAGAAACCCATTGAGGAACTCATTGTTGGAGTCACGGGACCAACAGGTCTGGGGCCCTCAGGAAAGTCACTGGTAGGAATTTAGGAGGAGAAACAAGGCAGGACTCTGTCCCATGGATGGAACATCAACACTCTTGATGTTCATTGGGTAGGTATCACTGACCCCAAGGGGTCTGTAGAAAGAATCAAAATTAATAGAGCTTTTACATAGTGTCATCTCATTTAATTCTATGACAGAACTATGTGGCTGTAGTGGACATTCCTGGGCTGCACCACCTTGTCCCATCCCCTCTTTTTCTAAGTTAAAGTTGAAGGGGTTGTCCATTACAGAATGCATTAACCTAACTGCCCTGCAGAGGGGTTACCACCTCCCCCACAACATGGGGGATTCTGGTCAGCTGTTTTCTCCCTTTGGGGCTGTCTTGACGCTTTACTCAACCTGAATGTCAAAGGAAACCCTGACTGTTTACCATAAAGGTTTGTTTAAGGGATCTGAGTTACAGCTGTAACCTCACACTAAACAGCTGTGTTACTTTGGGGAAGTCACTTTCTCTCGCTACCCTTGAATTTCCTCATTTTCAAAACAGTTGTTAGGAAGCACAATTGAAATAGTAAACCAAGGAACATACTTTAAACTCAAAAATGTTATGTAAATGTGGACTTTCAGTATGCGTGGTCAAGTCTTTATGAACTGCTGAAGAAAATTCGGCCGAACACTTCTTCCTCTTTCTCAGCCAACTCAAAGATCCAGGACAACTGACAGCTTTATGAGTTATCCTTTAACTGATGTTGGATTTTTCAAATGCTCTAGGCCCATTGTGTCAAGAGCTTAAATCAGCAAATCAAATTGAGACTGGAAAATTGAAAGTTCATGCACATCTTCTGAAATCACATGTTGCAACCCTATGAAGTGCATTGGGCTCTGGTTTCTCCAGAACTATTGTTCATGACAACAATTGTGTTGCCACCTTCAAAGAATTTTGGGAAGTTCTAAGAATCTTTAGTTTTTGTTTCTTGGGTTATTGTTGTGGGGTTTTTTTTGTCTTGTTTTGTTTTGTTTTTTGCTTATGTGTCAGAACCCAATCATCTGGACAAGCATCAAGGCCCATGCAAATCATGGATTCTATTCATAGCACATAAAATCATCTATCTCCTGTGGTCTTTGGAGGAGCAAGTTTACTGTGACCGTCACTGGAATTGGAGTTAGAAAATGTCATCAGAGTCATTAGACCTTTGTGCCCAAGGTGGACATAGATGAGTTTATGAGCAGAGCTCAGCACCACTTGGGGAGCAGGCTGACCCCCAATCCCAGAAAGGTGGGGAAGGAGAAGGATGCAGAAGCAGCCAGCCCTCCACTGAAACTCTGTTTATAGCCAAGTTCAACTTGGCACTGGATGCCTGGGTTTGGTCCCGGCTCTCCGGGGCTCAGTCATCTAAGATTACTTTACTCCTGAGGTTTACAATTGAGTGGGATGTCTTTCTCTTCCAGTGCTTGCTTTCTGAATTTGCACCTAAGGCTAAGCCAATTTCATGTGGCAACTGTGGTGTATTGAATTGTGTACCTCAGTTTGGACATGTTCTTGGTCTTGGTCTGCATGCTGGTGGGTATGGACCCATTGTAAATAAGATGTTATTCCAGTTAAGATATGGCCCAACTGAATCAGGCTGGGCTTTAATCAGGATTAAAGGAGTCCTTCATAAGCAGAATGAGAGTCAGACAGTGAAAAAGTCATTGGGGGAAGCCAGAAGTCAGCAGAACCTGGATGAGAAATGCACTGCCATGTGCATTGCCATGTGACTGAAAAGCCAAGGATCCAAGGACCCAAGGATCACTGGCAGCCAGCCCCAGAATGCACAGCCTTCAAGGGAAAGAGTTGCCTTGCTGACGCCTGGAGTTTGGACTTCTCTTAGCCTCAAAACCATGAGCCAATAAATTCCCATTATTTAAGCCAACCCATTGTATGGTATTTATTATCGCAGCCAGGAAACCAAAATAGTGTCTTTGAGAAGACTTGGAAGATTTTTCTCCTGGACTTATCAAAATGAGAATAGAAATTCAAGACATTTTGAGAGACCAAGATGCCTACTAATGCTTTGATCATGAGTGAAAGAGATGTACCTGCAGGGTTCTGGCTCCTCCTCTGGGTACAGATGTTTGTGAGAACCTGGCTCACTCTCACACATGATGTAAACCAGGGCAGAGAGCAAACTTACCCTGCCCTAGGCTGCTGTTCCCTTTGGCATTCCCAAGACTCTGGTGTCACTTTCACTATATCTGTAGAATTTTTTAAGTGTCTCCTTTGGGAGACAAGTATATGAAGAAATGGGAATCAAATATTTTGGTGAGCAAAAAGAGTGGATTTTGATAGTTGTTTACGAAGATTTTTGGATTTCCTTCTGTGCACACACTGGGACCCTTGAGGACCCTCTTTGACCATGTCTCTGTGACTGCTTTGGCTAATGAAACATGTGCAGATAGGCTGCAGCTTTGTGAGCCAGTGCCCCTTTTCTGTGTCTCTATGGTTGAGGGAACATCTGTCAAGAATAATCTTCTGTTATCTTAGATCTTAAGTGCCCAGAATACAGACATCTCCCACCTAGCACAAACCCATGGTGGACATACAATATGAACAAAAATAAATCTTTGTTATTTTAACTCCTGAGGTCTTGAGGAGTCCTTGACTCCAAGGGCCTCCTGTCCTTTCATTGTAGACTTGCCCTCACTGAAGCAGAAAAAACAAAAATTAAATAGAGCAGGTCCTTGTGTAATGTCCATTCTCCTTCCTGAGAAATAAGTGAGAAGCACCATCCAAAGGTACCTATAGAATCATCTCTATTCTTGCCTATCTTTGATTCTCTTCTAGAATATGCTGATAGTTTTCTGTGACATACAATGAAGTGAAATAAATAATAACCTTTCCAGTTCTTGGCTCTTATGACTCAATATTAGTGACTCCCCAACAGGTGATTTGTAGGGAGGTTTTTCTTTCCTTCTATAACTTCAGAAATAAGTTTAATTCCCTCTCCCCCTCCTGACCCTGGTACCTCCCTCCATTTGCCAGATGCTTCAGCTTATACCTCCCAGCATTATCTTTCTGGAGGTTTTGCTTTCTCTGGTCAGCAGCCTTTGAGGGCTGCCCCATCATGTCTGCAGACTTTGTGGAGTAGCTAATGTTGATTGCCTTTTGACAAGAGACATAAACTCCAGTTTAATGTCTAGTTGAAAATTGGCTTCCTGATGGTTTTTGGGCAATGTTGTTAAGCACCCCCAAGACCTCCCTCTGTCCTGTAGCTCACTGACTTTCATCCCATTTCCCCTAAATCTTCCAATGTGACATAGGATAGAGAGATCCAAAATAAGAAGGTTAGTTTCAAGATTCAATACCATTCAGCAAGGCTTCAGGATACAAGAGTGATATACAAAAACCAGTCATAGTTTTATATATTTACAATGAACAAATGAAAATGAAATTAAAACAATTCCAGTTGGTATAAAAATGAATAAAATATTTAGAAATTAGTTAACAAAAGGAGTGCAAAACTTATACTCTGAAAAACAGAAAAACGTTGTTAAAAGAAGACCTGACTAATTGGAAAATCATGCCATGTTCATAGATTGGAAAACTTAAAGTTGTTAAAACGGCAATTCTATCCAAATTAATCTACAGAATCAAAGCAATACCAATTAAAATCCCAGCTGTCACCTTTGTATAAATTGACAATCTAGTCTAAAATTCATATAGAAAGACAAGGGACTCAGAATACCGAAATAATCTTGGAAAAGAAGAGCAAATTTGCAGGACTCACACTTCTAATTTCAAAACTTACTTCAAACCTACAGTAATCAAGACAGTGTGGTATTGGCATAAGGGTAGGTATATATACTAATAGAACAGATTTGAGAGCCCAGAAATAAACCCTCATATTCATGGTCAAATGATTTTCAACAAGGATATCAAAACAAATTCCTTGACGAAAGAACAGTCTTTTCAAAAATGGTTCTGAGACAACTGGATACCCCAGACTAAATTCAGACTCCTACCTCTAACCATGTAAAACAATGAACCCCCCAAAAACTAAAGACTTAAATGCAAGAGCTAAAACTATGAATCTCTTAGAAAAAAGCATAAGGATAAATCTTTGTGACCTTAAATTAGATAATGGCTTCTTACATGTGATACCAAAAGCATAAGCAACACAAAAAAATAAAGCAACTGGACTTCATTAAAATTAAAATCTTTTGTGTTTAAAAGTACTATTAAGGAAGTGAAAAAGACAAGTACAGAATGTGAGAAAATATTTGCAAATCATAGATTTGATAAGGTACTTGTATGTAAAGTTCTCTTACAATTCAATAATAGAAAAGATAACCCAATTTTAAAATAATCAAGAGATTCAATAGATATTTATCCAAAAACAATATAAAAATGGCCAATAAGCACATTATACAATGCTCAACACACAAAACCACAATATGATGTACTAGGATGGCTACAATAAAAACGACTTATGATAACAAACAAGTGTTGACAAGGATGTGAAGAAATTGGAACCCTCACACACTGCTATTGGGAATGTAAAATGGTGCCACCACTTTGGAAAACAGTTTGGCAGTTCTTCAAAAGATTAAGCATAGAGTAACCATATGACCCAATGATTCCTAGGCATATACCCTAAAGAAATAAAAATCTATCAATGTAAAAACTTCAACATGCTCATAATAGCATTATTCATAACAGCAAAAAGTAGAATCAACTCAAATGTCCATCAATCACTAAATGGGTAGATACAAAGTAGCATTTCCTTGCAATGGAATATTATTCAGCAATAAAAAGTAATGAAGCACTGATACATTGTACAACAAGGATGAACCATGAAAACTTTATGTAAAGTGAAAGAATTCAGTCACAAAAGACCAATTCCATTTATTTGAAATGTCCAGAATAGGCAAATCTATGCAATCAGAAAATAGATTAGTGGATGGGGGACAAAGGGGGTGATTGCTAAAAGTAAAGCATTTCCTTTTGGTGACAAAAATGTTTTAACATTGATTGTGGTGATGGCAGAACAACTCTGGATATACTAAACACCACTGAATTTTATACTTTAAATAGGAGAATTGTATGTCACATGAATTACATCTCAATAAAGCTGCTGTGAAAAATAGATTTAATTCCCCCACATGCTGCAACCTTGAACAAGTTACTTAGAGTTATGTGGCTACTTACTAAACTGTTGGAGAGTTTCAAATGTTACTTCTACAAGGAGTCTTAAGTCACCTTTTGCCCCTGGATGCTTTCTAAAAATTAGAAACCTCTTTTCTGTTTTAATAGAAGACATTTAATATTTTAATTAGATCAGCTTCTCTTGTCAATAAACTGAAATTTGACAAAAAAAAATACTGTCAAAACAACCCCTGTGTTGTTCTTGAGATAGGATGAAACAGGCGATAATTTCCCCAGAGAGTTCTTAGCTTTTACAAGTGATAAAAATTTCCAAACTCCTTGAGGTTCCCGTAAAGTTATAACAAAATTGCCAAATTTATTATTATTCTTTGCTTAGTCCTCAGCTGCAAAATCATGCTGATCCTATTACATCAGAGATTATGCTAAGATTCCATTACATCTCCTAGCTGCTGGGCAAGTTGGCTGCTATCAGCTCAGAGCTGCCCCCTTCTCTGAAGCATTGGCTAATTGGAAGCCTCCTTTCCCAGGAGATATAACCCACCCCCTCCCCATGGTCACAGTCAATGGCTAATTGGCTCAGAGTAAAAAAGTCCAATGCATGTGACTCAAGGTGAGACTAGTTGCAGAACAATTTGTGCTCTAAGGCTCCAGGTGGGATCAGACCAAAGTCAGACTCCAGCTCAGACCCTTTCTTGCTCAGCTTCTTCCTAGGCCCCATCCTTGTTCCCTCATTCCCCTTCTCCTTTGAGCACTGCCCAATACATCACTTGAATGCGAATCTCCATCTTGCAAAGCTTAAGGGACCTGGGAAAATGAGGCATGTCTTACATCTCATTTGAGAGTTAAGGTGAAGTTCTCTGTTATCCACCTGCATGCAAGCCTGTTTCCCTGGGACACTGTTTACTCCTGTGGATCATTTGGATTTCATGTTCACCCACCTTGAGATCAAAGGCAAGCTCATCCATAAAACATCCAAAAAAAGACAATTTCACAAATCAATCAATTACAAAATGTTTTAAGTGTCAGCAGTTCTCCTTGTATTGCATGTTAAGCAACAGGCATGGGGTGGTTGTGGTACTTGATAGGGCATCTTATTCACATCCAAATATGTGCCTGCTCTTTGGCAGCCAGTTAGGGGCACACACACATGCATTCACACGCACACAATGCACACACACATGTACACATGTATACTTACGTCACACTCAATGGAGGTGGACTTTTCATCTTCCATGCTCATCCAGTGCCACTTTGCTCCCAACTCATGTTCTGGGTAAAAGAATAAAAAAGAAGCCCATCACATAACTTAAAATCTCTAGAAGAGGGGCACAAAGACATAAACCTGCCACCTGGCGAGGCCTCTGGGTGGTCAGGGCATTGCTGTGGCTCCCGGTAAGAGTGGGTGGGATGAGGTCCCACAGTGGGTGGTCCACATGGGCCACCGTTACGGGTTGAATTGTATCCACCCAAAAGATATGTTGAAGTCCTAACCCCTGGCACCTATGATTGTGATGTCATTTGGAAATAGGTTCATTATGGATGGAATCAGTTAAATTGAGATGATGTCATACTGGATTGGGTTAGGCCCTAAACCAATATCACTGGTGTCTTCATAAAAAGAGAAGAGAGAAAAGGGAGGCAGACACTGGAGAGGTGCATCTACAAGCTAGGGAACTCCAGGGGTTGCCAGCCAGCACCAGAAACTAGGAAGAAGCTAGGAAGGAAATGCCCCTACAGTTTTCAGACGGAGCATGGCCTTGCCAACACCTTGATTTTGGAATTCTAGCCTCCAGAGCCACGAGACAACATGTTTCTATTGTTTTACACTGCCATGTGTGTGGAAATTTATTATAGCAGTCCTGAGAAACTAAGACAGTGGCTGTCCCCAGCTCCTTAGAAGGCCTGGGTTCCCCCATGCCACAGGTGGTGGCTGAGCACTCCCTGATTAGGGCTCCAGCCACTCCTCCTGGGCATGTTCCAGGAGGTTGAATGGCCTAGTGACTCATGTGTAACCTAGCTTTCTAGGAGGATGCACAGGAAATCGGGGGCTTACCTCAGTTGCCTTTGTATGGCCAAAAGCCCTTGCAACTTCTACTAATGTGTAACAGAGGAGAAGGGAATTCCAATAAATATTAAAGGAATAAGAGACAGTATTTATTTCCCCATAATGTTTACTTCATCAACCTCCAAACAGGTGTTGTGGCCCCAAATATATTTATGTTTGCATGTATGTGTGCAGTTATACATATCAATACAGATGTAAGAAAGTATTATTGTAATCTCTGAATCAATTATCTCTCTATCTATATCTATCTCTCTATCTATCCATCCAGCCAACTTACCATCTCTATCTATCCATAATGTGTATCTATCTACCCATCTATCTACCTCCTTTATCTGCATTCTTATCTATCTGTCTAACCTACCTATTTCTATCAATCATCTACCCATCTGTTCTAGTTTGCTAGCTGCCAGAATGCAATATATCAGAAATGGAATGGCTCTCAAGAAGGGGAATTTAATAAGTTGCTAGTTTACAGTTCAAAGGCCGAGAAAATGTCCCAATTAAAACAAGTCAATAGAAATGTCCAATCAAAAGCATCCAGAGAAAGATACCTTGGTTCAAGAAGGACAATGAAATTCAGGGTTTCTCTCTCAAGTGGAAGGGCACATGGTGAACACAGTCAGAGTTTCTCTCTCATCTGGAAAAGCACATGGCGAACATGGTCAGGGTTCCTTCCCCATCCGGCAGGGCACATGGAGAGCATGGCGTCATCTGCTAGCTTCTTCTCCTGGCTTCCTGTTTCATGAAGCTCTCCTGGAGGCATGTTCCTTTTTCATCTCCAGAGGTCTCTGGCTGGTGGACTCTGCTTCTTGTGGCTATGTCGTTCTGCTCTGCTCTCTCTGAATCTCCTTCATTCTCCAAAATGTTTCCTCTTTTATAGGACTCCAGAAACTTATCAAGACCCACCCAAATGGGTGGAGACATGTCATCACCTAATCCAGCTTAACACTTTCGATTAAATCACATCTCCAGGGAGATGACCTGATTACAGTTTCAAACATACAATATTGAATAGGGATTATTCTGCCTTTATGAAATGGGACTTAGATTAAAACATGGCTTTTCTAGGGGGCATACATCCTTTCAAACCAGCACACTATCTATATCTATATCTATCCAGCCAGCCAGCCACTGATCTATCTATCACTTACATAAGAGAATATACATGGAGGAGTTAGGCTATAGCTAAAATCCAAGCTCCCACGTTATCTGTGGTCGAGTAAGCTACTTGCTAGTGGCAGTGCAAATAACTACCTCTCTGCCATCAGTTGCCTCAGGTGTGAGATTTGGTGCCTGTGTCATGATATTGTTGGAAAGAATGGAGGAAGTGTGTGTGTTTCTTTCCACGGTGTTGTGCACGTAGTGGATACTTCAAAGTGGTAGTTATCCCAACGTTATTATTTTCTGTCCATACTCATAGGCCCACTCATTACATGTGCTATGCAATTATTGAGATGCTGCCAGCTGCTCCTCAGATCCATTACTTATGACATCAGTATAGTGTACATCAGCTCTGGGGTGATTTCACCCCCAGCAACCAGCACCTGTGTCTCTCTGGTGCAGGGCAGCACTGAGGTGTGCCTCACACAGCAGCCAGAGCCCCTGCGGGCTGAGCCCTTGTTCCCTTCCAGGGATTCTGCTAGGGCTGCACCCTTGCTTGCCCTCCCTCCCTCAGAGTTGCATTCTTTTGTGTCCCACTGTCCTTTCCTGGAAATACTTCCTGACCAATCACTTCCTCATGCATCCTCCTCTCAGGATCTGCTTCTGGGGACCTTCCAGGACCACAGGGTCTCTCCTATGTGTGGGGAATGAGTCCTCACAATCATATAGGAAGGGCAAATACCTTTCCCAAAATGGCGATTGGCCCTGGGGATTATCAGTCTCTTGTTGGAACCATTCTTTAGTGTCTTACAAAATAGTCAGTTGCTAGAATGACTTTTCTCTCTCTAGATGAATAATTTTCCATAGGAGAATTGGGCTAATCTTCAAAATATAAAATTTCCCATTTTTTATCATTTATTTTAAAAATATTTAAAATATTTTAAATATCATATGTTTAAAATAAATGATATCTAGGAGAAAATTAATGTCAAGAAATATGATTCTTAAGTGCTCCACTCAGATCTGACATAGGTATGATTGTTTAGGAAACTAATAAAGATCCATTGTGCAGTCAGTTCCACTCCTTCTACAACAAGCATTTTAAACCAAGATGTTTCCCTTTCCCCAGGATTCATACTGGATAGAGGAGTGAGGCACCTTCTATGGTAGATTAGCTCACTCAGCTCCCATTCCAGCTGCTTTCTAGGATTCTTTCCAGTACTATAGAGGCTGGAAATCTGAACACTTCATTTCTCAGCATTCCTTGAAACTAAAGTTCCACATGTGACCTGCCACAGCCTATGGCAATGTAGGTGGAGATGCTGTGCACAGTCAGCATCCAGAGCCTAATGTCACAGGTGCCAAGTGGCAGGTAGGGGCATTTCTGCTGGGATTGTTGGAGGTTTTCTTGGGCAATCACTTCTGTTTGCTCAGTTAGTGGCTATGTAGCATCTATACCCAAATGTACAGCTTCTTCAGATGTCTGTAAGCATCCTATGACCCTTTCCCAAATCCCTTTCTGGGAAACTCACTAGAATGTAAATTCTTGTCTGGCAATGAAGACTCTGGCTGAGAATGTGTGCAGGGTTCCTTAATAAGGGTCAA
This sequence comes from Myrmecophaga tridactyla, assembly GCA_004026745.1. NCBI lineage: Eukaryota > Metazoa > Chordata > Mammalia > Pilosa > Myrmecophagidae > Myrmecophaga > Myrmecophaga tridactyla. Next base: position 124,197 of record PVIY010000389.1, on the reverse strand, counting down.
GGCCAATAAATGAGTCTACATTTACTGAGCAGTTACAGCACATATCCTCATTGACATAAAAATACATTTATATAGCCATGATTTCGGAGCATTTATCTATGCTTAGCACTTAAGATCTGTTATCTTACTTGATCCTTTCAAGACCCATCCCAAGTGGGTAAGGAAACTGGACCTGAGAGAGTTTCAGTAACTTGCCCAGGTCTCAACATATACAAAGGTTGACATTGGGATTTCTACTCAATTATCTCAGATTTCTAAGTCCCATGCTATTTCCCCTATCCTCCCTGCCTTGTTTCATGCATTATGCCAGATAGTTCCATATACAAGATAGGTATATAACAGTAATGGGAAGGAAGAGCTACTCCATGGCCATTTTAAAGATGTGAAAGCAAACTTAGGCTAAGTGACTCGCTTAGAGCTAAGTAGACTTCTGAGGTCTAAGAAACCAAGCCTCCAGGTCTACTGGCTCTAGGTATTTCTCCCTATACTGCACTACCTACCCAGAAACTTCCCTTAGGTAAGGAAAACTTTCAAGCACTAACATAGATTTGGTGTCTGAGATTCAATATGGACCATGAGCAAAAACACAATCCAGGTCCTTGCTTCCATGGACACATATGATACATGGCAAATTGCTCAGTTTTCACTAAATAATAATAATCGTAATTTCCATTCATTTCAGTATATTTCTTGAGTATAGACATGCAGACCTTTTCTTCTTGGCACTATAGATCACTTTTACCATTGGCCCCGGGCTACAGTCCAAATTCCTTAAGGTTGAGGATGAGGCTAATTAAAACCACGGAATGATTTTGGAATTCCAGTTTAAGTGGCAAAGGTTGGGGTCAGAGGTAACCTATTTTCTATTACCCTTCAGAATTAAATAGCTTTGTAGCTCTCTTTCCTTTATTTCCCATATTCTTTCCTTTTTGTTAAAATATTTGCCTTTGGTGTCCAGGCAAATATTGATGTGTGGGTTCATGCAATTTGGATATTCCCCCAATAATACAAGTCTGGACATGGGGAAGAAACCATACATGGTCAGCATGCTAGAGAAGCCAGGGGAAACACTCCAAGGTCTGACTTTCACCTTGCACTAATGACAGGGATTTAAGACCGACTGACTTCTGCATTGATAATACTAGTAGGTGTTGCCCATATTAAGGAAGAAGAACTTCATTTTTTTATCCTTTTTCCCAATGTTCACAATGGAATTGGCAATGCTATAGACCACATGACATCAATAAAATTGCTTCAGCAACTTTGGCAAACAGACGTCTCTTCATTTAAGTTACCCAAAGACTTCTAATGACCACAACTTCTCAGAAGGGGCCTCTGAAACACATTGTAAAACCTCTTTGGGATCTGTTTCCTATCACATTACTTGTCCACTCACAACACCACCTCCCCACCCCAATCAATGTTCCAGGTGCTTGAATTTCTTTCCTTTTCTAGAGATCCAAGCTCTTTCTTTCCATTGAGACTTTACACATGCTGTTCTTTTCCTGGGACCCACCCCTTTTCCTTCTACCCAAATTTTACTTCTCCTCATAAATCTGTGTTAGATGGTGCTATGGCCAGGGCCTCCAATTCACACTGTTTGGTTCTTCCTTATTTCAGTAGAAGCAGTTAGTGTCTACCCAAAACTCCTCGGGTCTTCCCTGTGCAGTGCTAACAGTCTGAAGACTTTATCTAGTGGTAAGAACCAGTGCATCCCAGACTAGAAGTGCAGCATTGCCACATACATTGCCACATACATACCCAACCCCCAGCAAGTCTCCACCAGTGACTAACAGGCCTGGTGGGCAAGTACCCCAGATCCTTCACCTTTTGTGTGGAGCTAGCCTGATGCACAAGGTATACAGGGGCTCCCAGAGTCCCCCAGGAGGATCAAGCTCTGGTTGCCCACAGTTGTAGCCTACTTGATGATATCTCCTTTCCTGGCTGACATGCCAAACTTGTCTCACTTCTCCACTCCCTCCCAGTGTTTCCTGGAGTCACCTTCCATATATGCTTTTTACTCAAAATCTTTGTCTCAAGGTCTGTTTCTGGGTAAACTCAGATGAAGGCACCTTTTGTAACATTTACCAATACTGCCTACTTCGATTGAGTATATCCCTACCTAACTCTAAATTCTGGCTTAGGGCACAATGCAGCTGGGTTTCTTCAGTTTAGTTAAGGAACACCAGTATCTATACCTCAGACTCGATTTTCTCAAGTATTTGGCTAAGCTTACAACCCAGACTTATGGGGATGCCACCTGGGGGCAGCAACAATGAGAGAAAAAGTAAAGGAGGGCTGTGATGGTTAGGTTCTGGAGTCAGCTTGGCCAAATGATTATGCCCAGTCATCTGGTCAGGTAAGCAATGGCCTGACCATTGCTGCAAGGATAGTTAGTGGCCAGTTGATTAAATCATCAGTCTGTCAATTGCATCTGTGGCTGATTACATCTGCAATCAACTAAGACATGTCTCCAACAATGAGACAATCCAATCAGTTGAAGGCTTTTAAGGAAGAAGACTCTTCCACTGCTTCTTCAGCCAGCAAGCCTCTCTTGTGGAGTTTGTCCACACCCTTCATCAGAGCCACCAGCTTCAGAGCCTGCCGTATGGATTTTGGATTCTTCCATTCCCATAGTTGCATGAGATAGCTTTGCAAATCTCACATTTACAGATCTCTCCTGTTGGTTCTGTTTCTCTAGAGAACGCTTAATAACACAGGGGCAGAGAAGGAGAGCAAGCAAAGACAGCATGAGGCATTGCTGGCCTCACAGGAACACCCACTGCTCACGGTCACAAGGAACAACTTCTAGACCAGCTACATGGAACCACCTTGTCTTAGAGCAGCATTGGGGGACTGGAAGGGAGAGAAATTAATTTCATGAGTCCTCTATGTCTCCCTTCTCTCATTGGTTAAATTTCACTCCATGGGAATTACCTCTCTGTTCCTCTGATTTACATCATCTGATTCCACCAAACAACCACTGGCAAGCCCAATCCAGCATCCATGGAGTTTCTGAGCTTGGCATATGTCCGGAAATGGTGCACAAAGCAGAGTTCAGGTGGTCTGGAATGGTTGAGCCAGCACATCAGGGAAACTACTTTCCTTCCACAGTGGGGGCAATCGAGGTTGTGTCAAAGCCCAGCCAGGAAGCCTGTGAAAGCCACTAGTTTAGGAGATAAGATGATAGGAGATGTGGCTGGGGGTAGAGATCCCCACTGAGCAAGTGGGTGAGGACCAGGTAGGTGAGGGTAGGTGAATCCCTCAAATCCTCTGTACTTACTTGTTGCAACCAGCTTGTTGGAAGAGATAACTAGCTCTTCTCAGAGCTACCTGGAGATCTCCCATAAGCTTAGAGTGTAGAGTCCTGAGCAGAGTGTGATATATACCTTTGAGGGTGATGAGAATAGAGAGAGGCTAAGAATGCAGATATAAGTGTGCTGACCTGGCACAAGGTAAAGAAGAGAAGCAGTGCAAAGAGAAGTGTGGCAGTAACAGAACACGAGGAAAGCATTGATATTCAAGGGTGGGCATGGATGCAGACCCAGTGACTGAATGGCAAAAGAACGTTCAGCAAGACACTTCTTGCCACCAAACAAGAGAGAAAACAACCTCGTGGAAATCAAGTCTGGAGGAACAGGTGGTTGGCAGAGAGGACAAGCAGTCAAATAAGATGGAGAAATTCCCACAGGGCTTGGCATTTTGAATATTCTCCATAACCTTTATCAGCACAATACATTCAGAGAATCCATTTGGTATATTCAAATTAAGGTTTTCTGTCGATAATTAAAACATGGAAGTGGGTTACAAACAAAGCCACAAGCTGCTGAAGTTCAAGAAACCACAGCCCCATCCCAACCCTATTTCAAACTTTTTGCCAATTTATTAAAGCAACAGCAAAAATCTTGAAACAAAAACATCTCTAAGCCTTGTAGTAAAGCAAACAATACAACTATAGCCTTTGGATTCAGTGTCTCTGAGTATTCGGGGATGTAAAGGAAACACTCATTTTCCAGAAATGGAACCAAGAAGAACAAAAGAGGAGAAACTCTTAGACTCCTTGAATAGTCCTATAAAATTTCATCTAAAACCAATCCCCTCCTAAACCAAGTTCTTCTTTTCCTAAAGATTTATTTTTATCATCCTCATAGGCATCTAAATACAAAGGCTTGCCAGAATTGAGATAAAATTCCATACCTGAACATTTCCAGGCATACAGCAGTGTTTTCCATTTGCATTGAGAGGTGGAGAAGTTGGCAGGAATTAGAAGCAGAGCAGGTGGAGAGAAACTCAGGAGGAGACAGGCACGATCCCCCCCCCCCATCACCACCTCCACCCTCGCCAAGGAGGGGCGTTCTCATAAGTATTGTGGGCTGCACAAGAACTCCTGGCAATACTTTGGATTCCTGCATCCAAATGCCCTTTCTTAATAGCATGTCTTAGGTGTGCTTTTGTTTTGGGAGCCCAATGATTCTGATGTGTGACTCCTTGTATTTTAGCCTCTGAGTATCAGATTCTGTGCCAGTTTGAAACGGTTGTGTACCCCAGAAAAGTCATGTTCTCTAATCCTGATTCAATATTTTTGGCTGGAATCTTCTTTATTAAGTTGTTTCCATGGATATGTGAGGCCCCCAATTATGGGTGGGACTTGTTGATTAGGTGATATCCGTGGAGATGTGTCTCCATCCATTCAAGGTGGGTCGCTTACTGGAGTCCTTTAAAAGAGAACCATTTTGGAAAAAGTTCCAGAGCTGACACAGACAGAGATGTTTGGAGATGCGGAAAGAAAACACCCCCGGGAAAACATTTTGAAACTAGAAACCAGGAGAGAAAGCTAGCAGACGTCACCATGTGCCTTCCCAATTGACAGAGAAACCCCGAACGTCATTGGCCCTTTCTTGATCAAGAATTTATCTTTCCCAGATACCTTAGTTCAGACATTCTGATGGCGTTAGAACTGTAAACTTGTAACTTAATAAATGCCCTTCATAAAAGCTGATCTATTTTTGGTATATTGTATTCTGGCAGCATTTAACAAACCAAAACAGAATCAAAGTCTTTACAGGAATATTGATTCATTGGTCACAAGTTAGAGTCAAATTTCATTTTTACTTCAGTATATTTCCATATTTTTACAGCAAAGGTCCAGACTGACATAAACTCAGTCCACAGTGGGATTCTGGAATTTATAAGCATCTCTAGTACAGTGGGGAACTGCCAGGGGCTGTTCACCTCAGACCCCAGGAAGCTTCCCGGAAACAACAACCTCGGGGCACAAATATGCTTAAAAATTATTCTAGGGTGCATAGGTGGTTCAGTGGTAGAATACTTGCCTTCCATGCAGGAGGCCCGGGTTCAATTCCCATACCATGCACCTAAAAAAAAGAAAGAAAAGTTATTCTAACCATCCATCCCTCTGTGCTGCTACAGCCTATTTTCCATGACTTATATCTGAGCCTTAAGATGAGAGAGGCTGTATAAAAGCCAACGGGTGACATGGAGAGTTTGTGACAAAAAAAAAAGAAACACTAATGCAAGCAAAAGTCCCTTGGACATTGGATGTGACCTCCTTGCTTTGAAGCAGTCAGTTCCAGCAGCAGGAAATAGACCATCAGACTTTGTAGGCAGTATTGCTCTTGGGGCTCCAACGGCCATAGGATACTGCCACCAGCAGAGGGAAAATGGTGCCCTCAAAGTGAGCTGTTGAAGAAAGTTTAATATAAGTACCACTCACAAGTGTCAGATTAGAAGGTAGAAAGAAACACAAGAGTTTCCAAACCCAGAACACAATACCGCATGTCTAAGAGAGGAGGGATTCATTACCCCAGGCTTGAAGAAACAAAGGGAGAAACCCTATTGATATATTACAGACTGTATACACTATCTAATTTGGGATAACCAACTACCTCAAAACTTACTGTCTTTAAAACAAAAGACATTTATTATCTCATACAGTTTCTGAGGATCAGAAATTTGAGAGTGGCTTAGCTGGGTTATTCTTTCCCAAGAGTTCTCAAGAGGATCCAATAAAGTTGTTGGGGATACTGATGTCATCTGAAAGTTTCAATGAGGATGGGGGACCTGCTGTTTCTGACATGGCTCACTCAGCTCTTGGCTGTTAACTCATTAGGAGACCTCATTTCACCACCATGTAAGCCTTCCCACTGAAGGCTGCTTGAGTGTTCATGAAAGAAGAACTGACTTCCCCCAAGAGCAAGAAGAAGGCAAAAAACACAATGTTTTTTATGACCTAAATTCAAAAGTCTGACACCTCCAGTTATACCTCTTCTTTTTCATTAGAAGGGACTCACTAAGTACAACCTGCACTCAAAGAGAGGGGGAATAAAGTTCTACTTCCTGAAGAAAGGAGTATCAAAGAATTGGTGGACATAATTTTAACATCATCACATACTCCAAATCCTTTGTCACTATGTTGGTAGATTTGAAATTATTCACTGATACAAATTTTAAAATGCCAAGATGAAGTCCACAATTAGAGCAGGTCCTGAGTCTTTCTTTCTGTTAGGATCATCGAAAGGTCCCAGTTGAGTACCTGCTGCTTTCAGATGACAACAATTGACTCACACACACACACACTCATGTGGAGGTATGGGGTCCTTCAACCTGCTCTCAGGAAGAAACCCAATGAATTATTTTATACCACAATGCAGATGGCTGTTAAGGGTACCTGTATGACATCTTCCAAGAGCATTTTCATTATAAAAAAGGAACCAAAACCATCAATCCTAGAAAGAAAATCTTAATTAGCAAATTGAGTATCAGCAAGTAACTGAGCAAGATGGGAGAGGTCCATCCCAACCTTGAAACTCTCCTAAGTAAACCTTCTTGAGTAGTTTCCCTACACTAATACGTTAGGTCTATTAATGAGCAGATAGCGAGCAATGAGGGTGGAGGGTCATCAGATGCAGGCTGAGCTATTTGTAAGTGTTAAACTCATGAGTGAGAGCACATCCTACTGGAAGGCAGAGAATCTAAAGTGAATCCCACCTCTGTCCTTTCCTACATGACTGACCAGGAGCAAATCATGTTCTCATCCTTATTTTCCTCAATGATGAATGAAAGTAATATAAGGACTTATCATGAAAACCAAAGAGCATGAGGCCACTGTGATATATTATCAATATCATTATTACAAACCCTGAAGTTCTCAAAGTTCAGGAAAATTCAGAAAAAATAAAACACTTCATCTCCCCAAAGCTGCCAAAAAATTTTTTCTAAACTTTACCACACCTAAAAAAAAAACAAAAATAAAGCCCAGTTGAACAATTATCAAATACCATTTAGCATTATAAGTTACTGCTTAATAAATAATATTCAGGGAAGCTTATATGTTATGGATATTAGAGATTCAAGAAAGATTGAGAAATTTTTTTTTTTTGGCATGGTCAAGCACCAGAAATCGAACCCAGGTCTCCAGCATGGCAGGAAAGAATTCTGCCACTGAGCCACCATCACATCACCCCATATTTTTTATTTTTTTAACTTCCACTATTATTGAGTGTGATTAAATAAGCGCAAGTCCATTAGCTAATCATTACCTGATAAGAGGCATCGTGCAATTTATGAAAGGAGAAAAACAATAGCAAGCAAATCCAAGGTAACGAAAGCTGATTAAAGGTGTCTGCAAACGGTTTCCTTTGACATAGTTTCCTTACAGATGATTTGTGATTCCATAGAAACCCAAACAGTTTTGGTTAGCACTCCACCGTCGGCCTGAGTGCAGGTTGTTTGGCTCCCATGAGATATAAGCGGAGCATTTTTAGCTCATTTTCTATAAACACGTTCATAGCAGTATCACGGGGGTTCAATGAAGTTCAAAGCAATGCCTAGAAAAAGTGACCCTGGAAGCATGTCCAATGAATTAGATAAAAGGAAAGCCAAGAGCAACCCATGCGTATCACATTCACACACCTGTCCAGAATCTCAGATGTCCTCCCAGGAAGAAGGTGATGATGCAGAGAAATGCTTCAAAAGCTACCTATGGCAGCTCTGATTTGACAGATCTTGTGATCTCAGAAGCACAAGCATTTCTCTATTCTTCTCTGGTAACATCAGGAAATCCATTCCCAAGTTTTTTTATGGATAAATAATCTGAAAAATCGAGATTCATTTAATTTTTAAGGTTTTTTCGGGGCTATTTGTAAACTTGGATACCTTCGAAGGAGAGAGTCCTGCTCTGTGTATGTGTGTGCATAAAATGACCCTGCACCTTCTTTCAGTACCAACACCCAGGCCATGACTTGAATCCATACTTGTCACAAGGTTTTAAGTGTTTTGACATAAATATCCTTCCTCCTTTGAGGACAGTGTAATGTACAAAGGGTCAAGGTCACTCAGCCCTCTCCTCACTTTGCCACTCTCTTGCTGAGTATTTGGGACAAGTCACTCCATTGTATCATTCATGTATTTTTTGAGAAATACTTACTGAACTTACCAAAACATTCATCTCATCACTGGAGATACAACCGGAACAAGATCAAGGGCCACAATGGGGAAGTGTGCGTGCATGCGTGTGGTGTGTGTGAATGAAAATAGCTAGCCAGAGATCTTAAATAAAGTGACAGTGCTGGGGTAGCAACTTTGAACAAATTGTCTCTCTGAAAACTTGACATTAAGCTAAGTGAAAGGTTGGGGTGAAGAATTAATGCATGTCAAGGCCCTGAAGTAGGGGAGGGCTGACTGTGTTCTAGGTCACAGGGGTTGAAGCACAACAGTAGAGAAGTAGGAGATAAAGACAAGGGGGTGGGCAAGGCCCACCAAGTCAGGTCAGATGAGGGAGCCCTGAGCAAGGGGTTTGGCCCATATTCGAAGCCTTGTGGGACCTCAGTGGAAGATCTGGTATAGGGATAAATAGGATCTGTGTGTCAAAAAATCACCTTGGCTCTGTATGGGGAATAACATGCATAGGGCAAAGGCTGAAGCAAGAGACCAGTTAGTGGGGCTACAGAATCATCCAGTTAGGATGTCCTAGAAGCTTGGACGAGGGTGGTGAAAATTCACAGAAGTGAATGGTCCAGGAAATCCATGCACATAAAGTAAAGACAACTCACTGGTATTAGCAATGAAGAGAATTCAAAGACGTTGCTTAGAATTTTCACTTGAACCTAAATGAATAGAATTGTAATATTGTTTGCAGATATGAGATGAAAGACTGTAGGTAGGTCTGGGGGACAAATGTGGACTTCTGTTTGGGTCACTGTGGACATTTTCCTTGTCGACATTCATGAACAGTTGGATTTGAGTCTAGGTTAGAAGGGCAGGTGTAGATTCTGGAGTCTTAACACATAGATGTTTTGAAGCTACAGCCTGGATGTTGTCACTGAGAGAGAATGTGTAAGGAAGAAAAGTCCAGTAAAGAGTACTCTGACTAGAGGATAGGCAGATGAGAGAGAGAAAACAAACAAACATCCGAAAGGGGGGGGGCGGGGAGGGAATAAAGTGTTGTTAGAAGAAGGAAGGAAAACCGGTGTAACTTGCTGTTGAAAGTAGGCAGAATAACAGAATTGTCTGGTGAAGGGCAAGGAAGTCTCTGTGTGATTCATAGTTAAAGTGAGGGGCATCTGAAACCCAAGACAACCCGGAAGGGAGCAGTGATTAGCTGCAGAAAGTACACCCAGCCAAGTTTCTTGGCCTTTGACATTTCCTGAGCAAGTTTGCTCCAGAAGCAGGAGACCCTGGGGAAACTCAGAGTCCCTCCAAAACCTCCCTGCTACCCTTCCTGGCATTTTACAGATGATAAACTAGAAAATGCCAGCCACATGTATTTGCTTTTCTGTAAAAGTGCTGCCATGACAATCCTATGTTCTCCATGTAATCTTAGGTACACCACGAAGAGCTCTGCAAGAGAATGCCGGTTTATACTCATCTCTGACAAGAACCGACTGCAGGACTAGGCTGGTGGCCACAGGGTGAGGGAACCAGCCCCCAAGGCAACCATCACCTGTGGGACAGGGGTGGGAGGTGAACATTGTCCTCCTCTTGGTCTCCAGTGGAATGTTCCACTGGTTCTTAACGGGTCCCCTGTGGGTATGAGCCCAAGTTTCCCACAGTGTCACTAGCTTCATAATACTTCCTGTGCTAGTTTGGAAGTATGTCCCCCAGAAAAGCCATGTTTTAATCTAAATCCCATTTCATAAAGGCAAAATAATCCCTATTCAATGCTGTATGTTTGAAACTGTAATCAGGTCATCTCCCTGGAGATGTGATGTAATCAAGAGTGGTTGTTAAACTGGATTAGGTGACGACATGTCTCCACCCATTGGGTGGGTCTTGGTAAGTTTCTGGAGTCCTATATAAGAGGAAACATTTTGGAAAATAAGAGATTCAGAGACAGCAGAGCAGAACGACATGGCCACGAGAAGCAGAGTCTACCAGCCAGCAATCTTTGGTGATGAAGAAGGAAAATGCCTTCCGGGGAGCTTCATGAAACAGGAAGCCAGGAGAAGAAGTTGGCAGATGACATCATGTTCACTATGTGCCTTTCCAGATGAGAGAGAAACTCTGAATGTGTTTGCCATGTGCCCTTCCACTTGAGAGAGAAACCCTGAAGTTCATTGGCCTTCTTGAACCAAGGTATCTTTTCTTGGATGCCTTAGATTGGACATTCCTATAGACTTGTTTTAATTGGGACATTTTCTCGGCCTTAGAACTGTAAACTAGCAACATATTAAATTCCCCCTTTAAAAGCCATTCTGTTTCTGGTATATTGCATTCCAGCAGCTAGCAAACTAGAACTCTCCCTTAGGTGGGCTGTTCTTCTCCTCAATTCAGCCTTCTCCTGGGCCCTGGATCACTTTCCAGAACAGACTCAGGGTCTGCTTTTAGGAGGCCAGAGCTAAGACAGTGTGCATCCGAAGTCTGCTGAGTTAAATTTGGAACTTCTGGAGGCAAGCAAGTGCAATATCACTGCTCTGGGTCTGGGGACAGCGTGGACTCCTTATCTCTCGAGTGCATATCCAATCACACTGGGAAAAGGCAACCGATGAAGTCCATCACACCTCAGGGAAGCCAACCCTTCCTTTTCTTTTTAGAGCACGCAGCTGGGGAACAGGTGCACAGGCAGATCCCTTGGATGCAGGCACATGGCTAACATTAGCATCTTTACAGCAGGAAATCAGGAGCTTGCCCTCGAGGACAAGGTCCAAAGTAGCTGGTGTGCATTACATAAACTCTTTCTACTATGAGAGTGCACAGCCACACCAGCTTCTGCCCCGATGCTTGGAGAGGGTGGAGCCGAGAAAAAGGAGGTCTCCTCAGTGCACCCAAGGTTACATTTGGAGAGAGGCAAGCCGCTCCATAGGCCCTTGGAAAGGGTGGGACTGCTGCTTTCAGAAGCCCTGAAGATAAATGACTCTCAGACTTTGAAATCTAATGGACTTTGCCCTGTGGGTTTTCAAAACTGTATGGATCCAGTGACCCCTGTGTTCTTTCCTCCGTATGGAAATGTGTATATGTATCCCATGACTGTTGCTCTTTTGTATGTTGGCAGAAAATAACTTGTTATGAGTTTTCAAAGGTCCAAAGCCAGAGGAAAATTTTGCCTTAGAACAGACCATGCAGGTAACTAACTTTGATAGGAGTTTGTACATTTCTAACTTTGTATTTCATGTATATTGCTACTGAAATGGTTTAAGTTTCTCTGATATTGTTATGGAATGTATGTATTTTTATATGGGGAAAATATGTCTTTTTAGGGTCCAGAGGGTGGAATGTGCTGGTTTGAAAGGATGTACGTCCCCTAGAAAGGACATGTTTTAATCTAAATTGGACATTTCTATAGACTGCATTTAATTAGGACATTTTCTAGGCCTTAGAACTATAAACTAGCAACTTATCAAATTCCCCTTTTTAAAAGCCATTCTGTTTCTGGTATATTGCATTCCAGCAGCTAGCAAACTGGAACAAAGGGTGAAGCAGAAAGCTGACTCATGCAATGGGCCAGACTCTGCCTTCAAAGATGTAACCAAGATTGATTTCCGGAGCTGCAGTCTTGGCTGTGTGTTGTTCCTGGTTGGAAGGCTCCATATTTGCACATTTGCACAAAGAGATGGCCTTTTAGAAGGCCATACTTGAAGGACTTGCCACCCTATGTCTTCAAACTGGTTCATAGATTATGTCAGTCTCAGAAGTGCTGGTTCTGTGTGTATTCCATGCCTCTGTGCCCAGTCCACATTCACTTAGACTCCCTGTATCTGATGTGCACAATTCTGTGCAGGCTAAGATGCTCTCTCACACTGCCTCAGGTCCCAGGTCTCTCAGCTTGTGTACATGTGGGCCTGGAAGCACGAAGACATTAACACTTGGGGGTCACCCTCACCATGAGTTGGGGAAGAGTGGGTTCCATAGCCTGCTGTCTTTCAGGCAAGGGATGCTGGTGACTTTCTGTATTCCTCACGGAATCCAGTTCCAGTGGGTCAGAAGGACCACCTTGAAAGATACATATATCAGCTGTCCCCATCATCCATTTATGCTCTCTGCAATTCTCCCCCTACACACACACATGCATGGACACATAACCCCTGCACACAGGTCTAAGACTCTGAGTTAATAGCTATTGCATGCCCCACTCTAGGATTTTCAGTGGAAACAGTGCCTCTCTCCTAGGGCAGTTACTTGGGAAGTTCTGGAGGTACTTTTCATTGTAACAGTGATTGGGGTCGATGCTGGCTTTAGTGTGTGAACTTCATGGATGCCAAATATTCTCCAAGGCATTTGATGGTTCCTCATCAATAAACAGATGTGCCTGGTCCCATGTGATTATGTGTCCTACTGGACATACCTGAAAGTGAGAAAGCTGTTTGTAAGTATTTAATCCAAGAACAAATATCTGATGTAAAAAGAAAAACACCATATTTTTCATGCTTTTAACACACCCTGAATTTGCCAGGACTACCTGTTTTGTGTAAATGGAGAGGAGGTAACTTTCTTTCAGATCACTACCAAAAGTTTTCCAACATTTTCTAAAAATTACATCACACAGTGTTCTGGAAACCTTGCCTGTGATGGCTTGTTTTGTGCTTGTATTTTATCACTTTGCTATGTATCCTCAGGATTCTATGCTGGAACTTTACCTAGCAAACATATATGTTTATTATTTATCACTTTCTGTTTATTTCTGCTTTATATTACACTCAAGAAAATCATGAAGATCAGCAGGTTCTATTATCTATTAATTTCATTTCTGGATAATGCAGGACATGATATAAAATATTTGTTATAAACAGGAAATGTATCTTATGGGGCCCAGAATCACATCCTAGTGAATCAGCCATGTGAATATAATTGGTGAGACTTAAAAACCAGACAGTATCCATTGTTCTACATAGTGTGGATATTAGAGTCACTTAGATGAATTCTTCCTTGAATTTAGGGCTAGGGAAAAGGTTACTCTCCAGTCAAAAATGTGTCCATTTTTTTGTGATAATATCAATATAGAAGGTTGTCTCTTAACTCCCAGGAAACTCAGGACTGAGTCAGTTCCTAATGATATCTGCCTTCTGTATCCATACACACACACACCCCAACACACACCCGAGTGTTACTCTAATGTTGAATTACAAAGGATTGATGTGTAGAATTCAGTTAGCGACTTCAAATACTTTGCAGAAGTAAGTGAGATTGATGACCATGAACGAATGAATGAACAAATGAATGAATGAATGGGAAGTTACACACCAACCCCAAAAATCACAAAAGAGCTTCTTCAAAATCTCTACAGAACTCTTATTCAATTTGTGACATGCGCTTCTTAAAGTAGTGCATCTTCTTAATTCTGGATTTGCTTTCCCAATAGGAATATCTAATTAAAATTTAGTTAGATAACTAGTACCTGAATACATCCTCCCTATAAACATTTTAACATTTGTCAAAGCTAAATTCCCTTTTGAAAACAAGCGTAACTCCAACTCTCCTTCCCTAACCCAGAGCTAACCTCTTCTCCCACCTTGGAAAGTATCTCCTTTCAGACCTTTACCATGTGTTTGCCTGGACCTGTACCTATGCCTGTACCATACCTGTTCCTACACCTGTACCTAGGCCTATACCTATACAAGTTTCTGTACCTAATGCCCGTGTTTAATAATATTCAAAAGGAAGATTAATGTGCTGTGGGTATTAGAGAGTAAGGGAAGATTTAGTGTAGTGGCTTGGAGTTAGGTACCCCAGAAAAACATGTTCTTATTTTATTTCTGTGAGTGTAAACCCATCGCAAATAGCATGTTTTGATGAGATTAGCTTGGTTAAGCTGGGACCCAATTGAATCAGGACGTGTCTCAATCCTAATACTGGAAGATAAAGAGAAGACCCCAGAGGAAGAAGACTATGAGAAAGTAGAAGCCAGAAGAGAAAGGAGAGAACACAGCAATGTAAGAGAAAAACCAAGGAAACTTATGGACTGCCAGCAATAGAATGCCACAGTCTTTGGGGAGATAACGTCACCTTGCTGGCACCTCAGTTTAGGCTTCTCCTAGTCTCAAAACTGTGACCTAATAAATTTCCTGCTGTTAAGGCACCCATTGTATGGTATTTGTTTTAGTAGCTAGGAAACTAAAATATTTGGGAAATGTTTTTTATTTTTTTTTTAATTCCTATCATCATTCAGTGCAATAAAATAAGGACAAGTCCATTAGCTATAATTATACCTATATCTATATCTGTACCTATACCTACCTTGCATCTGTATCCACATGAAAATTACATTTCAGAACAGCATAAAAATGCTTCTAAGATATGCTGCATAAGTATAGGATGTGTATATATGAATCTTACTAAAGATATATTGTGCATTGTGTCCCCAAGGATTTACTCTTTCCTCCATATAGAAATCCTCCCTACCCTTGTTAATTGCTTCCTGGTAATTCATGGTGTGTCTATTTCACAACTGATTCAATTCTTCCATTGCTGGGCATTCCTAGTTTTTCACTGTGAATACTGCAATGAGCACCCATGGACACACCCTGTTCCTAATGGGATGACTTGTGGGGTCTCCCTCACAAAACCATGGGTCCATGACCACAGTGACAACTCCAACTCCTCGCCCATGGGATGTTCCGTGGTTATCTGTGGGATTGAACAATGGTGTGTAATGAAATAAATAGTGGTTGTTGAATGAATCCAAGTAAGCAGTAGAAAGTCCCTAACGCTATTTTCCTACTCCCCTCTTCCTTGTAGTAGGAAAAGAATACTATGAAATTAAACCCATGAGTATAGCTGCCAACAATGAACACTGGCCAAAAATTGCTAGGTCAACCATGCTAGTTGGATTTCTGGTTTATTAAATGAATACATTTTTATCAGTTTTTTTTAAATAAAGTGACCTGAATTTTTGGCCAGAATTGTCTATCTACTTGTCTTTGTTGATACAAATGAAGCCCCAGACAGGGAGTGTTTTAATCCAGTGATTCTGACCAGTACCCCAGCTACAGATCTGCCCATGGTCTGACCCTTGACTCACTACCTGATGCATCTAGAAAGCCACTACCAGGTAGACTGAAAAGGGGACATAGCAGATATGTGCTCTCAGTAGGTGAGAACTGACATATTCCAGAGAGAAGTCAAGTAAATAAATGAGTAAGTCTCAAAAAAGAAAATTCTCCATGAAGAAGTACTTCTAAGAGATTGAATGTCAAGTATTTATTTCTGGAGCACCTTCCCTAAGCCAGACATTGGCATGTGCTGAGATAAATCCTGTGAGGCAGGGATCTGCTCTGCCTCACAAATGGAGGCTGAGTTGCAGAGAAGTTATATATGTTGCCTAAGGCCACATGGCCAAGTAAAGAATTTGTTTGATCCCAGAGTCCATGTTTTTTTGCTCAGCACCCCTGTGTTCTGTTCCAGCAAAAAGCAGTGAGTGATTTCAGCACCAGCTCTCACAGGGAAAGTGGTTTCCCAGTCCAGGATTGTTGGTTGTGATACATCACTGTAGACTTTCTTACTATTCTGGCTACTTTCCATTCATGTATGAAACATTTTCTCCTTCTTTAACCTACTTCTCTTTCAGCCAGACCCCCGAGCCACTCTTGAGCATTCACTCGAGACAATGTGAGAGTGCTGGAGCAGGTCCAAGAGCAGATGACAATTTACACTTCATATCCGGCCCCGCAGGCTGCCCTGCTCTGTGGAGGAGACTGAGTAGGACCTGGGATGGCTCCAGCCACATGGCACAGAGGCTGAATTCTCCCTATCAGAAGATTTCCACCAGATCTGAATGCCTTTTCCTTCCCCATGGGACAGCCTCATTTTTACTTCAGGAAAGGCAGGACTTCTAGGGGCAGGAAGTTCCACACCCAATGGGACAAACCCTAAGCAAGTTCTGCAGCACCGTGAACTTCAAAGGAGAACGGGCAGATGCTGTCTGTGGAATGCATTAGGAGTGGGACCTACAAGGCTGATAAGATGGGTGAGCTAAAGGAAGTGATCACTTGCAATTGTATACACAGAAAGAACATTGTGAAAGAGAATCATGAATACTTCCCTATAAATATAAAACCCACTGGGTAAAATATTTGAGGCTATCTATGTATACATGTGAGACTTATCATGGCATAGAAAGAACAGACTATGTGGTACTTTTCAAAGAACAGTTCCATGCAGAAACCCTGACATCCCTCTCAAATATTTGCTCTGCATACTGTCCCTTATTACAGACATTGGTATAATGTCTTTCCAATAGTCATCAATGTTTTCCATCATTCATATAGGTCACTAAGACATTTCTGTTTTACTGTTTTAGACTCATCTTATTCCCAAGGAACAGACATCCTTTGGAAGGCAACAAGCAGAACTTCCCCTATTGCTTAATCCTATTCTCTCTAAATCCTCTAAAGAGACCATCATTTGTAGCATTTTCATTATGTTTAATATCTATTCTTCCACCCTTCCTCCCCCATCCATTGCTAACCTGGGACCCTTGTTGGATGATTTATTCTTCCTACTCCAATTTGGAAGAAGAAATTGTTAAAGGAAAAACACTTAAGAAACAGACAACCCAATTTTTAAGAAAAGAGGGGAGGGGTGCAAAAATACAGGCACTTCACAAAAGAAGATATCCAAACAGCAAATAAAATATGTGAAATGATGTTCAACATCCTAAGTCATCAGGAAAATGTAAATTAAAACCACAATGAGATACCACTATGCATCAAAAAAGGTTTTTAAAAAAGATAGTACAAAGTGTTGGTAAGAATGTGGGGCAACTGGAATTCATACCCTTTGGGAAATTGTTTGAATGTATTTCCAAATGCTAAATTCCGCCCAACCTATTATCCAGACCTTCCATATGGAAGCGCTTATGTTATCAAAGAACATGGACAAGAAAGTTCACAGCAGTATCACTGAGAATAGCCAAAGCTTTGAAACAACCCAAATCCACTTACAAAACAAAATGCATTGTAGCATTCACCAATGAAGCACTGCACAAAAAAATAAAACCAAACCAACCCTTGCAGCAACACGGTGAATCGCACAGGCGTGACAACCAGCGAAGACGCCAGAAACAAAAGCACACATGCTGTACGTATGTTTCCATTTATATGAAGATCAAGAACAGGTGAATGGATCCATGTTGCCAGAGGCCAGACCAGAGGCTTCTTCTGGGGGTAGGTGTGTGCTGACTGGGAAGGACTCCAAGGAGCAGGAGATGGAATGTCCTGCATTTCATCTGGCCAGTGGCTACGTGACTCGACGTGCTTATATAACATTTGTCAAGTCATGCTCTTAAAATCAGTACACTTGACAGTATGCATTTTAGACCTTAACCAAAAATAGGGAAAGACTTGAGACATTTCAGTTAGGTGTAATATGCAAAGTTTGCTTGGACCATGTTTTGAACAAAATTAGCTGTAAAAGAGGCAGTCATAAAACAATCAGGAAATGGGAACACTGAATTGATACTATATAATATTAAGTAACTATTATGTTTTATGTATGCGAATGATATCCCAGTTACATATTTTATCCAATATTTATTTTATCTATTGGTTTATATTGGATATTTACATTGGAAATATTTTATATTGTATATTTTAATAATTTAACCATTATTTTATTCAAAGCCATATATGATAGAGAGTATATGTTTGAAGGGCAAATTGATACAATTATCAGAATTTGCTTCAAAATAATCTAGTGGAGTCAAGGAGGAAGGGGAAAACGGTGGTTCACAGGGAGCAAGATCAATATTTACTTTCATAATTCCTGGAAGGGATGGTGGGTATGAGGGGTTTACTGTACTGTTCTCTTACTTATGTGGATGTTGGAAAAAATCCAAAATAAAAAGAGTTTTAAAAAGTCTGACTTTGGGAAAGGCCAAAATGGGGGGGAAAAACTAACTAAATTTAATTGTAAAATAAGTCTGGTTTCACGTCCTCATGATGTGTGGTGTGTGACAAGCTATATGAAACAATGTCAGCCCACTCAACCCAGGTATTCCATCCCAGTCCATCTGAGCCTTCCACAGACAGGAGAAAGCAGAAACAAAGACACCCCTTTCCTGTGTGGGAAGACAGCGTTCTCTCAGGGCTGGCAGGAAGCATCTCTCCCGAAGGCTGTAGGGAAGTTAATCTTCCTCAGGGAACCTAAGCTCAAAAAAGGCTCCACTCTGGCTTCCCTTGACCTTCAAAAGGCAGCAGAAGGATATTATTAGCTTGCTTAACCTGTATCCCTAGCTCCCCCATGGCATCTTTGTGGAAGCAGCTTGGGCCTTTGTGCTATGTTTTTTCCAGATGAAGTTTGCACATCTTCTTCTCTGAACCAGGAGGCTGTAGCCCTAGTGGGAGATGTGACCACAAATCTCATTTTCCCAGCTAGAGCTCTGAGATGTTTGGAGAGTAAAGAAGCAAAGATTCCCCAAGAATATTAATATATGTGATAGTTTAGAGGTTTTATGCACCCCAGAAAAGATCATGTCCTTAGATTTAATCCATTCCTTGGGTACAGACTTACTGTGAGTAGAAACTTCTAGGTCCATTATTTCAGTTGAGATGTGACCCATCTCATTCCAGGTGGGTCTTAATGTGCTTACTGGAGCTCTTTATAAGAGGATAGAAGACAGAGAAACACCCAGAGAAATTTAGAGAAAAGCCCTGGAGAATCTAAGAGAGTACCCACAGAAAGCAGAGAGGAAGCCACTGAAGCCAAAAGCTGAAAACAGTGAAACCCAGGAGAGAAGGACTGGCAGATACTGGCCATGTACTTTTCCATGTGACAGAAATGTCCCAGATGCCAGCAGCCAGTCTTCGGAATCCAGGTATCATCCTGTTGATGCCTTCAATTGGACATTTTCATGGCCTAAGAACCGTAAATTGTAAGTTAATAAATCCCTGCTGTAAAAGCCAAACTATTTCTGATATATTGCATTTCATCAACTCTAACAGGTTAAAACAAACATACAAAATGGCTCTGAGGAGACCTGAGTAAAAATGAGTTAAACCAAGTTAAACAGCTTTACCCTGGTACAGAGGTGAGCCCAGATAGTCTATGAGGAGCACCTTGGAGCATCTGATCAAATCCTCATTAGAACTCCAGTTTGGGGAATATGCCCAGAAGTGCCCCTCAGATGTTCTGAACTGGATCCAAGGTTGGCTGTGTGGATTTCTGAGCTCCTTGAAATCACAAGCAATATTTTTATGACTCTATGCCTTCTTTATGCTTTCTTAATGATCCAAGTGGTTCAGAGCCCCCAGTGACTAAGAACCATAGCACTTACTGGATCTTTCCAAGTGACAGCTTAATGTTTTGTTAATGAGTGTTAATTCAAATACATAACATCATATCTTAACACGTGTCTCTTTCAGGGTCATGTATGACTTTGAAAATCTTGTCTCCCAAACTGAGACATGTCAGACTCCTTTTTTTTTTTTTGCATGGGCAGGCACCGTATTTTTTTGTTTGCTTGTTTTTGGTTTTAAGGCTCCCATTTTAAAACCAGAAACAAATGATCCTTGAAAAGCCTGTGGCTTAGTCAAGGACACCTAGGGGTTAAGAAATGTTGGTTCATACTTGACATTTCTGAGAATCATATTAGACATCTTTCCACTTGGCTCTTCTTTTATCAACTCAGGATCCTGCTGAAGACTCAACAACTGCCTCTGTTTCACTGCATATCCCTGTGCAGTCTGCGAACAACTCAAAATTGTATTAATGAAACGTCTACCTAGTGAGCCCTGGGAACATTGGAAAGAAGAGCTAAATCCTAACATTACTGCTGTGCTTGAAAGTGCAGCGTGAGAATTTCATTCTGGGTCACATCTGAAGCCAAAAAGACATACCTGGTATCTCATGAAAAGCTTGGGTTATCTATTTTGTTCTTTGTTTTCAGCTTGCCCTTATTCTTTTCTCCTTTCAAGACGCGCTATTAATTTCCTTAAACAGAATTCTTTTATTACTTGGGTACCTGGAACTAGCCTAATATTTGAAAAGCCATTAGTCTTATCATTTTACAACTCATTTTATCGGAACTTTTCTTTGCTATTTAGCCCACTTTCTAGTTCATGAACCTATAAGGTAAAGAATAATAGAACAGGTATTTTTCTTAATAAATAAGTATGAAGATATGTTATTGTGGAAAACTAGAAACTAAGAAACACCCATACTTCAAACATGTCAGAGGTAACTAAGGTTCACATAGACAAGAGTTTAAAAATGTGGTTGTTTCATCCTCTCTGGATTCTTACTACGTGCCTCTTCCTTCCAGTATTAGAGAGAAACACACTATCTATATATAGTTCAACTTTCCTAAAGTCCCTGGTGGGTTTAATGTATGGTGTAGACATTTAATGGGCGGCTGCATAGCACAAAGGGCCAGCTCCTCGGACCTTAGTGAAATGTGCTGGGAAGCTGTCCTCTCACAGTACATTATCAGGAAATATCACTTGAACAGCTGCGGAAGGGCGTGTGACCACAGCTATTTTGCACTTTTGTTCTGAATCCACCCAGCTTCTGAGTCACTGACCTTACCCCTTATCAACCTCCTCACCCTCTAAGAGAACCTGCTTTTGACCTAGCCTGCACCCTTGCCTCACACTGACATTGGCCTCACCTGTCCTGTACACCCACCAGCTGATGACCAAGTGCACTCAGGACAAGAAAAAGGGACAGAAATGGTCTGAGTTGAACATGAACTTAAGCATATAGGAAAGCTCCTTAGCTGGGCTGATGAACAAAAAGAAGTAAGGAACAAAATCGACAGGGATGAAACAAGGGGGCACTGCTACAATTCCTTAAGAGGATAGCCAGGAACTATTAGGGTCAACTTTATGCGATAAACTTAACAACTTAGATGATATGGACAAATTCCTTAAAAAACACAATGTAGGAAATGTATATAAAAGGAGAAATTACTTGGGATGTGAATCACCCACAGTTAAGGTTGCATAGCTTAGAAATAAGTCCAACAGCTTCAGGGGAAAATATGAAGAGACCAAAGAGTGACCCTAAATAGCAAAGGAAAATCTCATTTCTTAAAACCGCTCTTGGTGTTGTTTGAATCAACAGAGCACAGACTCTGTTAGATGTTTTAAATTTGGGGAGGGCATATCTTTGATTAGAACAAATCAGGGAATGACGCATCTGGGCTTCATGCTTCTCTTAGGCTAAAAATGGTCTATTCTGACATGTGAAAGTTGCTTCAAAGGGTCAGTGTAGATGGAGAAAAGCAGACACTCCTTTCTTCGGAAGTATGGAAATGCCTAACAGCCTTAAATCCAGGAAATTCTGATAGTCATATGCTCTCTGCCCAGCCAAAATAAATAAAGAAAGAAAGAATTTACATCTTTTATATAATTTATAAGTGTCTTCCCAAATCAGGCACATTTAAACAAATATTGGTGAGTTTTATGGTAGTTTCTTAAAAGCTCTAACATTTGTTTATTCCCTTTTCTTCCTCCCACATTCTTCAGTCTATTTTCATACATCTGTATTTAAGTATTTCTGCTTTTCTGGAGGATCTTTATTTCAAGGATTATGATACTGTTTTAGATTGTCTTTCTTCTCTCTTTACCCAAGGCCCCAGGCATCCTTAGTTACTGGATAAACACCTGCTTTTGTTCCCATAATCTTAACAACCATTGTCAGTAAAAGGTGTTGGCTTTGACTGTCAGCATAGAGTTTGGTAAGTAAGTGCTTCCCCATCCTATTTTGTAGATTATATATGGGCAAGCAATCAGGATAATTTAATTTGTATAGGCCCTGCAATGGGTTGGGGTCCTGTCTTGGACTAAACCCACATTTTAAGAAGTTAATTTACTGGGCAGTGCAGTCTCATTAACCTTCTCCTTGATATACAGTCTTTTTCCAAAGCTGGGACTTACTTTTGCTTTCCTAACCCCTTTGCTTTGAGCACTCACCAACAGTTGACTTCCCCAAACTCTGTCCTAGGCTGTGTCCTCTGTGTTGACCTGGAGTTTCTTCTCCAGAGGAGAAGTCATGACTGTGAGGATGGTAAAGTTTTGGGAAGTCACAAGTATGGAGAAAGAATGAGTCCTCCCATAGTTTTCCGAAGGATCTCTACATCCAAAAATGGGGTAACTGAGGTATTTTTACATACATATTTTGAAGCCATTTCAAACTTACAGAAAAGTTGTAAGTGCTGTACAAAAACTTTATTTTTCCTTGAAACCCTTTGAGGGTAAGTTGTCAACATGATGATAACTCTTGAATGTGTTAGTGTGTATTTCCTACAAACAAGCATTTTCCTACACTAACACAATAGAATCATCAAAATCAGGAAATTCACAATGACAGATTACCCCATCTAGTCTCAGACCCCACTCTGGTTTCACAGTTGTCTTGAGAGTGCCATTTCTAGCAAAAGGGTCCAGTTAAGAATACATATTGTATTTAATCGTCATGTATCCTTAGCCCCTGCAATCTGAAACAGTACCTGGGTCTCTCCTTACCCTTTATGACACTGACACTTTTGAAGAAATCTTCAAATACAAAGGTGTTTTTCTGATGTTTTCTCAGGATGGGATGTAGAAAACCTGTCTTTGGCAGGAGTATCAAGAAGAAAGATCGTGTACATCTCATTACATCCTATCAGGTCGCATGTCAATTCCATTTGTCTCATTACACGTGATGTTAACTTAGATCATCTCACTGATGTGATCCTTACCAGCCTTCTCCACTAAAAAGTTACTTTTCCCCCTTTTGTAATGAATATGAATATGAACAGGAGGTTTTATATCTCATCAAATTTTCATCAGACTTACTGGGTCCCAGCGGATGGCTATCAGACTGAATTGTACAGACCTACAGGGACATGACAAAAAGAGAAAGAGGAAAATGATTAACTAGATCAGGCTGATTTGGAGAGTGGCAGATGCTCAAAGGCACAGATGGGGACTATTTTAGACAGATATATGGTCACTGGTGTGCACAGCCTCAAAGATGCCTCCTAAGGAGCTCTTCCTTCTGATATTCTCACCCCTGTATAATGCCTTCCTCTCAAGTGTGGGCTGGACCCAGTGACCAGCTTCGAACGAACACAATACAGCTGAAGTGGTAGACTGTTACTTTCAAGAGTAGGTTGTTAAAAGACTGTGGCTTCCAGTTTGGATGCTCTCTCTCCTTCTCTCTTAGATTGCTCACCCTGGGGAAGATATCTGCTATGTTTTAAGGCAATTCTGTGGGGAGACCCATATGGCAAGGGACAGAGTCTGCCAACAACCACATGTGTGAGATGCACCCACCCCAGCCCATCTTACCCATTTACTTTTAGATGAAACCATGGTTGCGGCCGACAACTTGACTGCAACTTTCTGAGAGACCTTGAGCCAAAGGCACCCAGCTAAGCCACTCCTGGATTTCTGACCCACAGAGATAATAAATTGTATTATGTTAATGAGTTAAATTTGGAGGGAATTTATTTTGCAGTAATAGATAACTAATAAAGTCACAGAATTCAGAAGGCATTTTCAGGTATCATTCAAAGAATCTGTGACCAGGGTTGTTCTAGTTTGCAAGCTGCCAGAATGTGATACACCAGAAATGGAACAGCTTTTCAAAAGGGGAATTTAATAAGTTGCAAGTTTACAGTTCTAAAGCTGTGAAAATGTCCAAACCAAAGCAAGGATGTAGAAAGGTCCAATCTAAGGCATCCAGGGAAAGATACCTTGGTTCAAGAAGGCTCCTGACGTTCAGGATTTCTCTCGCAACTGAAAAGGCAGATGGCAAACAAGGTGATGTCTACTAGCTTCCTCTCCAGGCTTCTTGTTTCATGAAGCTTCCCCAGGGGTGTTCTCCTTCTTTATTTCCAAAGGTCTCTAGCTGCATGGGCTCTCATGGTTCTCATGGCTCTCTTGATCTTTAACGTTTTTCAAAATATTTCCTCTTGTAAAGGATTCTAGTAAACTAATCAAGACCAACCTGGAATGGATGAAGTCACATCTCCCTCTAATCAAAGTTAATACCCACAATTATGTCTGCCACACAATTGTATAGAAGTAATCTAGTATCAAGTTTCCAACCTACAGTTCTGAATAGGGATTTAAAGAAATGTCTGCCTCCACAAAATGGATCAGAATTTAAACATGACTTTTCTAGGGTACATAATCCTTTCAAACCTGCACAAGGGTTAATGAGCTTGATTCTTTATTCGCTGCATCTCCACCAGATCCTACCCCAAAAACTATGCAGTGCATAGGCTGCTTATTTAATCCTAAACCAATTTTCTCATCCTTTAAACCAAGAAAATAACTTCTAATCCCTAAAGATTTGGAGAAAGTTAAAGGAAAAAGAGCATATGAAATTTCCCAACATAGTGTCTGGCATGTAGTGGGCTCTTATCTCCCATAACCACATCAAACTTACTAAACAAGTAATCAAAGAGCAAATTAGCTTCCAACCAATGAATGGCCACAGTTCCTTACCAGAGATTCAGTCCTACATTCTGCCTCTTTGTGGCAGCCTTGAGGAACATCTAGAGAGAGGGCGTGGAATCCACTTGGGACCTAAACTCCAAAAAAGCATGTGCCACTTACCAGTTGTGTGGCCACGGGCAAGTCAGCTGCTCTGGGCAAGACTTCCTCAACTACAAAATAAGTGGTATTTAGTGGACAAGGTGACCACGTCCTGCCATCCCCAAGGTTCCTGATGACTTTGTGAGAATACCTCCCAGCTAACATTCTGAGATGTTGCCACTCTGAAAAATAAAGGAAAGGACCAGCTAAATTCAAGCCTGTATGGTGGGGAGACTTAGTATGATTGGTCACTATAGAAGCAGGCCCTGGCTCGGCCTAGAAGCTCGGCTTGGAAAGAATTTAACTCAGTTCAGCCAACCACTATTACACATCAAACTCCTTCTTGAAAAGAGTGAATCTGAAGTGATGGGTAAAGCATCCAAATGGAAATGAGAAATAAGCAGGTGGGAAAATGGGACCAATTCTAGGTAAGAACTAGAGATTGGAGGCAACAGCTGAAGTAGCCAGATTCTCAAAACAGAATTCATGTGTTGATATGTCCAAGGGTAACCACTGCAGTAAATGAAGCAGGGAAGATAAGGAAAGTAAGGAGAATAAGCTTGTGGATTTGGCAACAAGGAGGTCTTTAGTGGCTGCGATCATCTTGGTAACAGAAAGTCAGTCTAAGACTGCTGGTACCACAACTTACAGTTTTCTTAAGTTTGAAAGTTAATGCACTTTCGTTTGAAAGTTGTCCCTCAGTTGAGACCAATTACAAATACATATTAGTCAGAGCCAAGTACCATCAGCTGCTATAACAAACAAGCTGTCAACCTCAGAAGTTTAGCACACTAGTGATTTTTTCTTGTTTGCAATCAAATGTGGGTGAGTGGAGAGGTTGAGGTGGTGGGTAGGCAGGGGGTTGAGCAGGTAGCTCTACTCTACAAAGTCACCTAGGGATCCAGGTTCGATCTTGTAGTTCCACCTTACTCTAAGGTATCTAGACCTTATGCATTGGACTGACCAGTGTGGAAAACAGAGAGCACAGGAGGCCTCCTAGGAGGTTTTCAGCCCAAACCTGAGAACAGGGACGGCACTTTTATCCATATTCCATTGGCCAACTGTGATTGGCCAGAATGTGATGCCACCTGCAAGGGATATGGAAGTGTCATCTCTCTGCACACCCAACAGGAAAAGTAAACATTTTTGGTCAATACATTGCATTGTGTGACTCTGCCATCAATTTCACAACTGGGTGCTAAACCAAAGGAAAAGAGCTTCTCAGGCTTTCTCAGACACTCCCCAGTCTACTCTTCCGGAGTATGATGAGAACAACTGTTTCCAGTGTCCACACTATGTTCAATTAATCTCAAATCACTTCATTCTGCTCCCAGGCAGTCCCTCTTCTCTCTGTGCCATAACTAAGCTCCTCCCTGGGGCCTCTTAGCTCAGTTTCATTCCATCCACCATAGACAAACCAAACTCAATCTGAACCCTCTCTTTGGTTACCTATGCTTTTGTCCCAAAGCTGACCACTGTCCTTTTTGGCCTTTTGTGCCCTTCTTGCTAGAAATGGTAGAACTGACCCAGGCAAAGAAACTGGGACTCCTCTGACCCCCTCGAGAACTGGATGTCAGCAAAGCTTAACTGGCTTAGGACTGGCTGGGAATGTCAGAGGCAAGACAGACAGATCCAAGTGCATGTCTCCTCAATTATCATATTATTGTATCTAGACCAGATAGAGTAGATGAGTACTCTGGCTATAAATCTAGGTTGGACAGCTTGGCCAATCCCATCATGCCACTGTGCTGCTGAAATCATTCTCATTTCCCTCTTATTTTGACAAGCATATTAATAGCAGAGGTAAGTAGCATTATTAAAGCAGCTGCTGGTGTCAGCACTCCCTGCCCCCATCCTACCACACTCAGTCTCAAATCTCAATCTTTCCTGAAAGCTGGCACCCGTGAGTGGCTAGCACCCGTCCAGCTTGCCAGGTGAAATTACCCCTTTGCTCTTTTCAATTAGCTCATCACACACACATGCACGCACACACACACACACATGCTTGTCAGAGGATGTCTTCTGGCATGAGGGGTGAATTTCCCCACTACAAGTTGAGTGGGGCAGGAGCAGGCTCACTGTATTTATTTATTCAGCCACCCTGGGGTCCAGTCTTCATCTCAGAGGGAAAATACTTTAAATACCATTGACCTCCTAGCCTGAGGCAGCCAACCTGTTCTTGGGTAAATTATGTGGTGATTTAAGTTTAGAATGATGCTGAATTCCTTCAGGCAAACAGAGAATGATCTGAAGCCATGAACTCATGAAATCAAAAGAGAGCAATCTAGTAAGAGGGAAAACATGGAATTTGCTGCTCCAAGATATTAAGCACAATTGTAGGGCACTGTTTTTCTAATTCTATAGACTTTACCTTAAGGCACCGTGGCTGCTGAATTGGCCACCACCAGTTCATTATGAGATAGTTTCTTACTTATACCGGATTGAGTTGTCATGTGCTAGGTCCAGGGGCTACAACTCACTGAAAAGAATGCTCTCAATTACAAAACATACAAAGAAACAGGTAGTGATGGCTCAGCCAAAGGAGAATATAAGTATGTTAGAAATCATAAACCAGAAGGGCCAGGCCTGAGACATACCAAAGACTTTTTAAAAATGGCCCTAAATAGGCTCAAAGAGCTAAAGGAAAACAAATATAAAGAACTAAAGGAAAATAATAGGTGAACACAAAGAGAATATCAATAGAGAGATGGAAATTATGAAAAGGAATCAAACAGAGCTGAAGATCACAGAATAATAAATTGAGAATTCCCTAAAGGGGTTCAACAGCAGATTGGAGTTGGCAAAGAAAGAATTGGAGAACTTGAAGATAAGACAAGGAGGAGCAGAAAGAGGTAAGAATGAAAAAAGTGAACAGTGCCTAAGGAACCTGTTGGACACCATCAAGTGTACAAATATATACATTGTGGGAGTCCCGGAAGGAGAAAAAAGAGAGAAAGGGGCAGAGAGAATATTCAAAGAACTAATTGCTGAAAACTTCCCAAATCTAATGAAAGACAAGAACATACACATCCAAGAAGCTTAACAAACTCCAAGCAGGATAAACCCAAATAGATCCAGACCAAGGCATGTTTTGATCAAGTTGTCAATTGCCAAAGATAAAGGGAAAATTCTGAAAGCCACAAGAAAGAAGCATCAGACCATATTCAGGGAGCCTCATAAGATTACATGCCAATTTCTCATCAGAAACTAGTGGTGGTGAGAAAGCAATGGGTGGACAACCAAAGCTATAGGCTAAGTACCCAGTCTTGGGGTTTGTTCATATGAAACTTAACCCCCAAAAAGATAGGTCACTTCTACTTAAAATTTAGGCCTAAGAGTCACCCCTAAGAGAGCCTCTTTTGTTGCTCAGATGTGGCCTCTCTCTCCAGCCAACACAACAAGCAATTTCACCACCCTCCCCCTGTCTACGTGGGACATGACTCTCAGGGGTGTGGACATTCCTGGCAACGTGGGACAGAGATCCTAGAGGGAGCTGAGACTCAGGATCAAGGGATTGAGAAAAACCCTAGAATGAGCTGAGACTTAGCATCAAGGGATTGAGAAAACCTTCTCAACCAAAAGGGGGAAGAGTGAAATGAGACAACGTGTCAATGGCTGAGAGATTCCAAACAGAGTCGAGAGGTTATCCTGGAGGTTATTCTTATGCATTAAGTAGATATCATCTTGTTATTCAAGATGTAATGGAGAGGCTGGAGGGAACTGCCTGAAAATGTAGAGCTGTGTTCCAGTAGCCATGTTTCTTGAGGATGATTGAATAATGATATAGCTTTCACGATGTGACTGTGTGATGGTGAAAACCTTGTGTCTGATGCTCCTTTTATCTACCTTGACAACAAATGAGTAGAACATATAAAATTAAAATAATAATAGGGGGAACAAATGCTAAAATAAACTTAGTTTGAAATGCTAGTGATCAATGAAAGTGAGGGGTAAGGGGTATGGTAGGTATAATCTTTTTTTTCTTTCCTGTGTTCGTTTTATTTCTTTTTCTATGGTCTTTTTATTTGTTTTTCTGAATTAATGCAAATGTTCTAAGAAATGATGAATATGCAACTAAGTGATGATATTGTGAATTACTGATTATATATGTTGATGTTTTATTTGTTTTGTTAACTTCTTTAATTGATAAATAAATAAATAAATAAATAAATAAAAAAGAAAGCAATGGGATGACATATATAAAGTGTTGAAAATTTGCCAACCAAGAATTCTATACCTGGCAAAACTGTCTTTCAAAATTATGGAGAGATTAAAAACTTCCCAGATAAACACAATTGAGGGAGTTTGTCACTACTGGACTGACTCTATAAGAAATGCTAAAGAAAGTTCTTCAGTTTGAATGGAAAGGACAATAGACAGTAGACTGAAACAGCATGAAGAAATAAAGATCTCCAGTGAGGGTAATGACATCAGTAAATACCAATACCAATACCAATACTACTGTATTTTTGGTTTGTAACTTCACTTTTTACTTTCCACAGGATATAAAAGACAAATGTGTAGAATGTAATGATAAGTCAATGGTTTTGGACTCATAATGTATGTACATGTCATTTGTGATAATAACTACACAAAGGTAGGGGATGGAGGGGTATAAGAACATAGTTTGGGTGTATGATTGAAGTTAAGTTGGTATCAAAACAAACAAGATTGCTATAGATTTAGCATATTAAAATTAAACCCCATGGTAACTAGAAAAAATACGTAAGAGAATATGCAAAGTCATAGAGACAAAATGAGAGTACAAGTTGTCTGGTGTATTAGTTTGAAAGCTGCCAGAATGCAGTACACCAGAATAGAACAGTTTGTATAAAGGGGAATTTAAGAAGTTACAGGTTACAGTTCTAAGGAAGAAAAAGTGTCCAAATAAGGCATCAACAAGAGGTTACCTTCACTCGAGAAAGGCTGATGGGTCAGCTATGCAGGCACAGGGCTAATATCTGCTGGTCCCTAGCTCCTTGGCTGTGTTGCTTTCAGCCTCTCTCCCTGTGGTGGTTCCTCATCTTGCTTCTACAGAGCTGACTTTCATCTCCTGACTTCACTTGGCTCTCTCCAGGTTCTGGCTTGCATAACATCTCCGAGCAACATCTACTGGGGTTCAAGCATCCCCAAACATCCATGTCTCTGTTTTCCAAGTGTCTGCATCTGTGTCAGCTCTCTCTCTCTCTCTGTCAGCTCTGAAGTTTCTGTCAGTACTGTCATGTCTCCAAAATGTTTCCTCTTTTAAAGAATTTCAGTAAACTAATCAAGAACTACCTGGAATGGGTGGAGTCACATCTCCATCTAATTAAAAGATACCTAGAGGGTGCATCACATTTTCATGGAGATAATCTAATCAAAAGTTTACAACCTGCAGTATTGAATCAGGATTAAAACATGGCTGCTTCCACAAGATTGGATCAGGATTAAAACATGGTTTTTCTTTAGGAATGGGGAGTTAATGCTTAATGGGTGTGAGTTTCTATGTGGGGAGATGGGAAAGTTTTAGTAATGGAAGATAATGAGGGCACCACAATTTTGAATATGATTAATTCCATTGAATGGTATGTTTGGGGACAGTTGAGTTATTTTGTACATATGTTCCCACAATTAAGAAAGAAAAACCAACTAAAGAGTCAGTGACAAGTGAATTGCATGATACTACATGGTATCTAGCAAGGGAGGAGACATTATTGGGACATATGAGAAAAAGAGCATTATTGGGACATATGAGAAAAATTGGAATATAGGCTATAAGATTTATATCAGCATTAAATTTCTTAAAATTGATAACTGCACTTGAGATAGTTACATAAGTGAATTCCCTTGTTCTTAGGAAAGTACAAGGCAATATTAAGTGTTCTGTGAGCATAAGATGTAGAACTTACACTCAAGTGTTCTGAAAATGGACTGATGGATAGGGAGGCAGAGAGACAGACAGTTGGAGAAATAGATGATGTAGATATTGATAGATCGATAGATTGATAGATAGATGATAGATAGAATGATATAACAAAATGTTAAAAATTGGTGGAACTGGGGGTCCTGGGTTAGGCAGGTAGAGGTATGTTTCTCTGTGTAAGATTGGTATTATTTTTATAACTGCCTTATAAATTTGAATGCATTTCAAAATCAAAAAGTTTTTTTAAAAGAATATTCACAGCCTTGTGGAGCAGGTACACACTCAAACAACTAGTTACATCTGTGGGTACTAAAGTGTTTCAGAGGAGATGATACTTTTTGATACACAGGTATTAACATATGAGGCATGGAGTTGAGCCGTTTAATGCTCCACCTTTAAATGAATGAAAGTAGCATACACTCATAATGTAACATGTGACCCAGATCTGGAAACACAACCCATTTCCATTAGCCATTATAAGTCATTAGCCTTAGCACAGTGGTTGGAGACTGAGCTAATAAGTCAAAAACTTTGGAGATAATCAGATTGGGGATTCAATTGACTTTGTCTGCATGACTGGAGGGAAGACCCTAACCAAAGCAATTCCATTATGCCAGGGTAAGAGAGATGGACAGGAAAAGCAAAACAAACTGTCACTATCATTATGGGAAGCAATATTTGTGACATCTAGGTTCAAAAAAGTGGGACATTGTCCTCCCCTGTCTTAAATCCAGCCTCTCTGGCATGGCAGTTTACAAGAGGAAGTAGGATTCATTGTCTAAAGCCATTGAAATAGCATCCTCTCTCTCCTCATTACAATATTTTAAGTTGAATCAGGTTAAAAGGAAAGGCAGGTGACTCCATGAAAGACAGGGTAAAAAGCCACAGAAACTTGGACAATGGGACTAGGAAATTCACTCAATATTTATCCCACAGATACTGACTATGTCCATGTGCTGACACCATTTTAGCCACTTGGAAACATACATGAACAAAATGAGTTCCTAGTCTTCATTGGGTTCACATCCTAGCAGGTGGAGATAGCAGAAGAGACATTATGAGTAAATAGTCAAGAGTAGAGCAGAGTCAGGACCTGAGTGGCAGGGGTGGTGGTTGTGGAATAGAATGGACCACTCAGAGTGGGTCTCATTGAGGAGGTGGTAGAAGAAAAGACCTGAAAAAGGTGGGAAAGCAAGCCACGCTAACATTTGGAGGAAGAGTGTTCCAGAAAGGTAATAGCTTATGCAAGATCTTTCAGGAGAGAATGTTTGCATGTATCAAGGGTATATGAGAGCAGTGAGGCTGGGAAAAATGAGCAAATGGGAGAGTTATAAAAGCTGATGTCAATAAGTAGAAAGGCCCAGGTCAGATGGAATCAGGTTAGAAGGCCCCAGATGTCAGCCCTCTGAGCTATTGGAAAAGTGGGATTTCTATCAACTTGGATGGGGAAGGCAGCAGGTACAATAGATTCAGTCTGGGAAAGGGGCGTTCTGCTTTAGCTGTGGTGACATCTGTGATGGTTAGGTTCTGGTGTTAATTTGGCCAGGTGGGTCCGAGTTCTACAATCAGGCAAGCACTGGCCTAACTCTTGCTGCAAGGATATTTCACGGCTGGATGATAAACCAGAAGGGCTTATTAAATCATCAGTCAGGTGATTACAGCTGTGGCTGATTACATCTATCATCAATGAAGGGTATGTCTCCTACAAATGAGATGATCCAATCAGTTGAAGCACTGCTTCTTCAGCAAACAAGCTTCTCTCATGGCATTCATCAAGTCCCTCCACCAGAGTTGCCAGCTTCACAGTCTGCCCTATGGATTTTGGACTCTTGCATTCCCATGGTTGCGTGAGACACCTTTGTAAATCTTATATTTACAGATTTCTCCTGTTGGTTCTGTTTCTCTAGAGAACCCTGATTTATACAGCTTGGTATCAGGAGTGGTTCTTGAGAAACAGAATCTTAAAAATGGGTTTTTATAATTGGTTTTCTACTCTGATTAGACTCAAAGGCACTAATGACTCTGTTTCCAATAATCAAGATGGCTCTGACAGTCCATGGGATGAGTTGGCAATAGAGATACACAAAAAGTAACCATTTGAATCTCCTAATTATATGCTTATAAAAGACAAGGCTCTGGATGAGAGTGTTTTTTGACACTTTAACCAGATTTTGTGTAATTAAGAAGTATAATGATATTGGCTGGTTGTTGTTAGATATGCTGGATACAGTTATGAGGCAAAAGGATGAACTGGAGTCTTCAAATTTGCAACTTAAGCATGGTATTAAAGATGTAAAAGTTTCCATGTGTGCCCTGAAAGAAAATCTTATTTCCTGTGGCCGCAGACTTGAGATCTCTAAAAAGCAGACACAGAGCCTCATTGTTCAAGTAGCAGATTTACAATGTTAACTAAAATCTCAGTCTTGCAGAGTGTCTGCTGTTTAAAGTAAGGGCTTTGATTGGAAAAGAATGGGATCCTGATACTTGGGGGTGGGCTCATATGGCTTCATAATGATTGCAATGGGGACATGGAAGACCTGGAATCTGCTGAACCCTTTCTAGATAGACATGTAGTGGTCTGTCCTGAGGAAACAGTACAAGCATCTCCAGCCTACCCTGAGGAAATAGCCACCCAGTCTCCAGCTTGCCCTGAGGAAAGAGCTTCCTGACCTTCAGCTTGCCTTGAGGAAGCAGTTTCCCAGACTCCAGTCTGCCTAGAGGAGTCTGACATTCAACCTCCACCTAAAGAGATTTACCCTTCAGTGCCTGCAACCATCCCCTCTGGGAAAAACCTTCACTCCTCTGTCTGAGAGTGATTAATCCTGTTTCATCAGACGAAACTGCAAACAAATGCCCTGAGGTAACTGGCTTGAAAGATACTTCTATTTCTTTTCATGACCCACCCCCACCACCCCTCCTTTCTTCAAGAACTATAACTAGACTAAAGTCCCAGCAGGCACTGAAAGGGTGAGGTATAAAGAGTGACCCATGAAGAAGTATGCTATAATCCAAAATAATTGCATGAGTTTTCTAATCCATATAGACAAAAATCAGGGGAGTATGTGTGGGAATGGATATTAAGAGTGTGGGATAATGGTGAAAGGAATATAAAGTTGGATCAAGTTGAATTTGTTGATATGGGTCCACTAAACAGAGATTCTAGATGCAATGTTGTAGCTCGAGGGGTTAGAAAGGGCATTAACAATTTGTTTGGATGGTTGGCTGAAACATGGATCAAAAGGTGGCCAACATTACCTGAGGTTGAAATGTCAGCACTGCCCTGGTATAATATAGATGAGGGGATCCAGAGGATTAGAGAGATTGAAATGTTAGAGCAGACTTATAATGATAAAACCTGCTCACACACCCCAGGAATATCCAGAGGACACATCTTTCACCAGAACTTTGAGAAATAAATTTGTGAGACTGGTTCCATCATCCCACAGATAGTGTGGGAACTGATGTCACTGAACTGGAATCCTTAAACACAATGGGGATGACCGGATACCAAGTTGGCATAAGCCACGTGGTGACAGTTTATCACCATAGAAAAGGTGGGTGTGGCTACCATAATGGACAGTAGACTCAAAGCAATAGTCAAAATAATCTAATTCACAAAGACTTGTGTCATTGGCTAGTAGATCATGAGTACCTAGAAGTAAAACAGATGGGCAGTATACTAAATTCTTCTTTGAGCTATATAAACAGAAGAAGTCTAGGTCAAGTGAACGGAAGTTTAACTTGAATTACAAAAACAGAGAGTCTTCGCTTCCTGGACCATGCACGCAAAACAAACAAACAAACAACAACAACCAAAAAAAACCCAGAGAGTCACTGTGCCTTAATCGATTTCCACACATGAGACAGTTCATAGACCCAGAGCTTCTTGAATGAGGGGAGGGCTGGGTACCATTGGGGAAGGACTTGTTACACTGCCCCAAATTTACACTGTCAAAATTCCTCCCAGCCTTCCCCCCAGGAGACCTACAGACTTTTACCAGGATGACTGTGCATTGGAGAAAAAGAAATTATCAGATATTTCTAGGATTATTATACAATGGCTCAGATACTAATACCAGGAGACCCAAAATGTCACTTTGGTCCATCAGTCAGAGTAGGGGCTTATGGAGGTCATGTGATTGATGGGGTTTTAGCTCAGGTCTGTCTCAAAGTGGGTACAGTGGGTCCCTGGACCCATTCAGTGGTCATTTCCCCAGTTCTGGAATGCATAATTGGAATTGACATACTGAGCAACTGTCAGAATCCCTGCATTGGTTCTCTGACTCATGGAATGATGACTATTATGGTTGGAAAGTTCAAGTGGAATCCACTAGAACTGCCCCTACCTAGCAAAATAGTGAATTGGAAGCAAAACCATATTCCTGGAGGGATTGCATAGATTAGTGCCACTCTTAATTCTTGAAGGATTCAGGGGTGGTGACTCCCACCACATACCCATTCAACTCTCCTATTTGGCTTGTGCAGAAAACAGATGGGTCTTGGCAGATGACACTGGAGCATAGTAAACTTAACCAAATGATGACTAAAATTGCAGCTGCTATTCCAAATGTGAATATCATTGCTTGAGCAAATCAACACATCCCCTGGTACCTGATATGCAACTGTTGATCTGGCAAATGCTTTTTTCTCAATTGCTATCAGTAAGGACCTCCAAAACCAGTTTGCATTCAGCTAGCAAGGCCAGCAATAAATCTTCCCTGTCCAACCTCAGGGGTATATCAACTCTCCAGCCCAATGTCATAATCTTGTCCACAGGGACTTGATCATTTTTCTCTCCCACAAGACATCACACTGGACTATTATATTGATAATATGTTAATTGGACCTAATGAGCAAGAAGTAGCAAATACTCTAGACTTGCTGGCAATGTATTTGTGTGTCAAGGGATGGGAGATAAATACAACAAAAATACAAGGGCACTTTGCCTCGGTAAAATTTCTGGGTATCCAG
Organism: Myrmecophaga tridactyla; assembly: GCA_004026745.1. NCBI lineage: Eukaryota > Metazoa > Chordata > Mammalia > Pilosa > Myrmecophagidae > Myrmecophaga > Myrmecophaga tridactyla. Next base: position 88,350 of record PVIY010000389.1, on the reverse strand, counting down.
TGGTTTGGGGCTTGTTGAAATATCCCTTCTAAGATGAAGGATAAGCTGTTGCATCTGTCTCCTCCTAAGACCAAAAAAAGAGGCAAGATGCCTAGATAGCCACATGATATTTCTCATTTGGGTGTGCTCCTCTGACCCATTTACTGAGTGACCAGAAAACCTGCTAGTTTTGAGTGGGGACTGGAACAAGAGGAGGCTCTGTGACAAGTCCAGGCTGTGAGCAAGCTGCTTTGCCACTTCAGCCATATGATCCACCAGATCCAATGGTACTGGAAATGTCAGTGGCAAATAGAGATGTTGTCTGGAGATTTCAGCAGGCCTTATAAGAGAATCACAATGCAGACCCTTAGATTTTAGAGTAAATCCTTATCATCCTCTGCAGATAACTACTTTCCTTTAGAGAAATAGCTTTTAGCTGCTATTGGACCTTAGTAGAGACTGAATGCTTAACCATAGGCCACCAAGTCACCATGAGATCTAAGTGGCCTATCGTGAGCTGGGTGTTGTCTGACCCACTAAGTCACAACATTGGGTGTGCACAGCAGCATTCCATCATAAAATGGAAATAGTATATAAGAGATAGGGCTCGTGCAGGTCCTGAAGCCACACGTAATTTTTACATGAGGAAGTGGCCCAAATGCCCATGGCCCCCACTCCTATCACATTACCTTCTCTTTCCTAGGACAGAGCTATGACCTCTTGGGGAGTTCCTTATAGTCAGTTGACTGAGGAAGGGAAAACTCAGGCTTGGTTAACAGAACTCTTAGGGAGTTCCTTGCAATCAGTTGACTGAGGAAGTGAAAACCCCAGCCTGGTTTACAGATGGTTGTGCACTATATGTAGGGACCACCTGGAAGTGGACAGCTGCAGCACTACAACCCTTCTGGGATGTCCTTAAAGGACAGTGGTAAGGGGAAATCTTCCAAGTGGGCAGAACTTCAAGCAGTGCACCTGGTTGTTCATTTTGCTTGGAAAGAGACCTGGTCAGAGGGGCATTTATATACTGGCTGTTGCTAATGGTTTGATTGGATGGTCAGGGACTAGGAAAGCGCATGTTGGAAAATTGGTGACAAAGAAGTCTAGAGAAGAGGTATGTGGATAGATCTATTTTGAGTGGGTAAAAAACATGAAGATATTCGCATCCCATTTAAATGCTCACCAAAGGGTGACTTCAGCAGAGGAAGATTTTTAATAATCAAGCGGAGAAGATGACCTGTCCTGTGGATACAAGTCATTCTCTTTCAGCCACTCCTGCCATTGCCCAAACAATGAACAAAGTGATCATGTTGGTAAGGGTGGAGGTTATGCATGGACCCAACAACATGGACTTCCACTCACCAAGGCTGACCTGGCTACAGCCAGTGCTGAGTGCCACATCTGCCAGCAGCAGAGACCCACACTTAGTCCCAATATGGCACCATTGCTCAAGGTAAGCAACCTGCTACCTGGTGGCAGGTTGATTACATTTGACCACTTCCATCACGGAAGGAGCAGCAATTTGTTCTAACTGGGATAGATACATACTCTGGATATGGGTTTGTATTCCCTGAATGTAATGCTTCTGGCAAACTACCATCTGCAGACTTATAGCATGCCTTATCCATCATCATGGTATTCCACACAGCATTGCTTCTGATTAAGAAACCCACTTCACAGCAAATGAAGTGTGGGAATAGGCACATGCTCATGGAATTCTCTGGTCTTACCATCATCCAGAGGCAGCTGCATTGATAGAATGGTGGAATGGCCTTTTGAAGACCCAATTATGGCACCAAGTAGGTGGCAATACCTTGCAGGACTGTGATAATGTTCTCTAGGAGTCTGTGTATGCTCTCAATACAGAACCCACTGTATGGTGCTGTTTTTCCCATAGCCAGTATTCTTGGGTCTAGGAATCAAGGAGTAGAAATGGAAGTGGCATCACTCACTATCACCCCTAGTGTTCCACTAGGAAAAATTTTGCTTCCTGTTCCTGAAACCTTAAGATCTGCTGATCTACAGGTCTTAGTTCCAAAAATGAGACATTCTCCTTCCAGGAAACACGACAATGATTCCATTGAACTGGAAATTAAGACTGCCACTTGGCCACTGTGGGCTTCTCATGCGTCTGAATCAATAGGCAAGGAAGAGGATTACCTTTCTGTCTGTCTAATTGATCCTAACTATCAAGGGGAAATAGGACTGCAATTATACAATGGAGGTAAATAGAATTTTCCTGGAATACAGTAGATCCCCTAGGACATCTCTTAGTACTACCATGCCCTGTGATTAAAGTCACTAGAAAACTGCAACAATCCAATCCAGCAGGACTACCAATGGCCCAGAAACTTCAGGAATGAGAGTCTGGCTCACCCCACCAGGCAAAGAACCACAGCCAGCTAAAATGCTTGCTGAGGGTAAAGGGAACACAGAATGGGTAGTGGAAGAAGGTAGTGATTATCAGTCTTAATTTCCAGTTCAAAGAAATTATTGTTGTGTCTCCTGGAAGGAACACTCTGCTTTTGGAACTAAGAACTGTAGACCAGCAGAGCTTAAGATTGTAGGAACAGGAAAGTATGATTGTACCCCAGAAAAGCCATATTTTAACCTTAATTCAATCTTGTGGGAACAGCCATTTCTTTTAATCCTGATTTAATATTGTAGGGTAGAAACTTTTGATTAGATTATCTCCACAGTTATGTGGCATGCCCAAATGTGGGTATGACCTTTTGATTAGATGGAGATGTAACTCCACCCATTCTTGGTGGGTCTGGATTAATTTATTGGAGTCCTTTAGAAGAGGAAACATTTTGAAGAACTTAGAACCGACAGACAGGGCCAGTGTAAACCATTGGAGCTTGAGACAGAAATAGCCTGGGTTCTAAACAAGGACTCACAGAAATAGCCAGAACCTGAAGAGAAGAAATCTCTGGCCCAGGCAGAGGCTAAGCTAAGAGCCTGGAGCAGCTCACTGAATGCCCACTGACGCTTAACAAGGAAACCACTGGCATCAGAAGCTGGAAGCAATGGAACCGGGAGAAAGAACAAGCAAATGCCAGCTACGTGCCTGCCCAGATCACCCTTCCTTAAGCCAAGGTATCTTTCTCTGGATGCCTTAATCAGGACATATTTATGACCTTGGAACTGTAAACTTGCAACTTATTAAATTTCCTTTTTAAAAGCTGTTCCTTTTGGGGTATATTGCATTCTGGCAACTTAACAAACAAATACACTGGATGATAAACTGGAAGACTGGTTTATTAAATCATCAGTCAGTTGATTGTAGCTGTGTCTAATTACATCTATCAACAACTAAGAGTGTGATTCCTGCAAATGAAGTAATTCAATCCATTGGTTTTGAGCCATTCGGTTGAAGACTTTTAAGGAAGAAGAATTTTCTCTGCTTCTTCAGCCAGTGAGACTTTTCTGTGGCATTCATCAAGATCCTTCATCAGAGTTGCCAGTTCCATGGCCTACCCTATGGATTTTGAATTCCTGCATTCCCACAATTTCATGAGACACCTTTATAAATCTCATATTTATAGATCTCTTTTGTTGGTTCTGTTTCTCTAGAGAACCCTGACTATTACAACATCCAAGTGGAAATGTTGAATGTACAATTGAGTAAATGGGTCTAGAGGGAGAAAGGTTTGGGCTATTATTATAAACATGTGATCCCAAAATTTAGATGGTATTTAAAGCCATGAGATGGGATGGGATCATCAAAAGAGAGGGTATTGATAAGAAGAGAGCGAAGGACTTAGGCTGAGATGCCCCCCATTACAAGGTCAAGGGAAACAGAAACCAGCCAAAGTGACTAAGAAGGAAAATTCAGATGACATGTGGTATCCTAGAAGTCAAGGGAGAAAATGTTTCAAGAAGAAGAGAGTAATTGGCTAAGTTTGATGTTGCTAATGGGTCAAATAAGATGAGGACTGAGAATTGGTCTTTGGCTTTAGCAGCATGGAGGTCATGGTGAGCTTGACCAGAGCAATTTTAGTTGCTTGTTGAAGCCTAAAGTTTGACTAGAGTGGGAGCTGGAGAAAGTGGGAGGAGATGAATTAGTGACATCAAGTAAGGTCTGTCAAAGAGTTTTGCTTCAAATGGGTGGTAACGAAATCAGGTAGAACCTGGAGGATGAAAGAGGGTCACAAGAGTTTTTTAAGATGAGAGAAATTATAGCAAACTTTTAAATGGTGAGATCCATCTGATAGAAAGCAAACACTTGGTGACTTAGGAAAGAGAGAGTAGAATCACTACAGTAAGTCCTTTCTTAGTGAGAGGAGCTGAGAGCTCAGGTTCACAGGGATGGATGGGCACAAGCACAGGTGACAGTGTTCACCTTCAAAAGAAGCAAGAAGGTGGAGGTAAAGTAGCAGAAGTAGGTGACTCAGTAGATATGGCAGGGAGTGCCTTTGACACTTCTCTAGTTGAATAAAGTTTTTCCAATAAAGTTGGGAGGTTAGAGAGAGGGTAGGGGAGGAGGTATATTGGAAGTCAAGGATAAAAGAGAAGACACATGAGGGCCATTTCGAAAAGCATGAAAAAGATTGGATAAGGGGCGAACATTATGATTGCCAGGCATTGTAAATGACCCACCTGGCATTCTTTGTCATGACGTTAAAGTCAAGCCTGTACTCATGGTGTATGGTTTTCTCCAGTCATGTGCTGCTACACAGATACACAAGGAATAGGCAGAAAACTGGATTTAACCAGGTCTGTGCCTCTGTCAAGCTGGGAGAAGAGGAAGGAAGTCAGTGGCAGTGTTCAGAGCAATTGCCCGTGAGATCTAAGCCGGACAAGGAGGCACGTGAAAGCCTCACACAGGGAGGAATAGTAAAAATCCAGCTCAGTGATCCATGATTGCCCTGGCTGACTGCCTGGGCAGGGTCCGGGTGGCAGTGCAGAAGGGAGACTGGGCAGAGCCTGGCAATCTCTCTGGGTTGAGGAGACAGAGCTGGGAGTCTCAGAAGGCCCGGCAGCTAGAATGTGCAGGGTAGTGTCCCAAACAGGAGAGCTGCAGAAGGAAAGGGCTACAGAGGTCTGCAGAGTGTTCCCTTAAAGCTTCAGATGAGTAGTTAGTCATTGAGAGTGAGGAAACCACCTGAAACCAAGGACAGTACCAGCAGAAAGGAGCAAACAGAACAATCCGAGTTTCTCACCCACGTTACGAGAGGTGCTGTTCCCCATAGTCGGGCCAACAAACCTCGTTAAAGCACAGGACATGGGAAAAGGACTCTGCCAGTTTGAAAGTATTATGTACCCAGAAAAGCCATGTTTTAATCCTGATCCAATCTTGTGGGCGCAGCTATTTCTTTTAATCTTGATCCAACACTGCAGGTTGGAACTTTTGATTAGATTATCTCCGTGGAGATGCAAAACACCCAATTGTGGGTGTGGTGTTTGATTAGATGGACATGTGACTCCACCCACTCCAGGTGGGTCTTGATTAGTTTACAGGAATCCTTTTAAAGAGGAAATATTTTAGAGAAATGAGAGAGCTGACAGAAACTTCAGAGCCGACAGAGAGCTGACACAGTTGCGGACACTTGGAGAAAAGAGACATGTATGTTTGGAGATGTGTACCAGTTCGAATCTGTTTTGTATCCCAGAGAAGCCAGGTCCTTCGATCCTCATTCAATATTGCTGGGTAGGATCTTTTTTATTGTTTCATGGAGATATGACCCACTCAATTGTGAATGGTTAACTTTCGATTAGATGGTTCCATGGGGATATGTCTCCACCCATTCAAGGTGGGGTTGCCTACTGGAGCCCTTTAAGAGGGAACCATTTTGGAAAAAGCCACCAGAAACAAAAGAGCCCATGCAGACAGAGACCTTTGGAGCAGAAGGAAAACTCCCCTGAGGAAGCCTTATGAAATGAGGAGAGAAAGCTAGCAGACATTGCCATGTGCTCTCCCAGCTCAGAAAGAAACCCCAAACTTCATCGGCCCTTTCTTTGGAGTTAAGGTATTTTTCCCTTGATGCCTTAATTTGGACATTTTCACAGCCTTAGAACTGTCAACTTGCCACTTAATGAATTAATTAAGTTTTTAAAAGCCATTCGTTTCTGGTATATCGCATTCCAGAAGCTTACTAATTAGAATAAGATGCTTGGACCCCAGCAGATGTCACCATGAGATGTTAAGCAAACCAGAACTTGGAGAGAGCCAAAGGAAGCCAAGAGATGAAAGTCATCCCTAGAGAAGCAAAATGAGAGCCGCCACTGGAACAGAGGCTGAAAGCAATGGAGCTCTGGAGCAAGGGACCAGCAGATGCCAGCCATGAGCCAGTCCAGCTGACAGCTGTTCCTGACTTATTATTCTTCCTTGAATTAAGGTATCTTTCCCTGGATGCCTTAGTTGGGACATTTTCATAATCTTAGAACTGTAAACTTGTAACTTTTATAAATTCCCCCTTTTAAAAACTGCTACAGTTCTGGTATACTGTATTCCAACAGCTTACAAACTAATACAAGGATTCAGAAGGCAGTTGTTCCATGATGGGGCAAAATGAGCCTTAGACTAAAGGCTGGACTGGGCTCACCTAATGAAGCTTAAAAGCAAGACCCTAAAGGATCAAAGACTTTTTAGGTAACCTAACTAGGTCCTAGAATAAAACTCAAGAATATTCAGCACCAGCAAGATAAAATGCAGAGTCAATGGAATGGAAATCCCAGTATGGCTTGAGATGTTAGAGGAAGTTTGCTAGAAATCCAAAATAGGGTGATCAAGAAGTGGGGTGCTTGAAAATAAGATGGTGGCAGAGTTGTAGTTATCCTTCTCGACAACATCTAGGCTAAAACTCAGAACGTGAGTGAAGGACAAGATCAGTGGAGGAGAGAGGTTCAAGGAACTGAGAGACCAGGTCGTAGAAAGGAGCGTGTACATATATATCAGAACCATCAAGAATTAAAACATGTAATTTGGGGGAGGGTAGCTACGAGTCAGATTATTGAATTACCTGGAACAGTGCTGTCCAGGCATGAACCACATACAGCTATTTCTATTTTACTTATTTATATTTCAATTAATTAACAATAAAGTGAAAATTCACTTCCCTGCTTGCAGCAGCCACGTTTTAAGTGCTCAGTAGCCATACGTGGCTGGGGACTGCCATATAGGACAGCATGGGCCTGCAATATTTCCATCATGGCAGAAAGTCCTATTGGACAGCACTGGTGGGAAAAGGGCGGTGGCAGCAATTAAAGAGATGTGCAGCCAAGGACCTGAACTTAAATGCCAACAGAGCCTCCCCTTTCCTCCCACTGCTGCTTTCTGGTCCCTGGAGGAGCAAGGAACTAAGCTGAAGGCCAGCTGTGGTCAAAACCCAAATATGCTGATGGGATTATCCCAGCCTGAACTTTTCATGTATTTTGAACATGAGCTATCTTTGAAGGTACTGTTTAATGGATTCTTCCTTGAGCTTCATATCTTTAAGTATTTCAACTGCCCTGCATTTGGGGGGCACTCGAGTCAGCTTGGATACCCCCCACTGTTTAGGAGGGAGTGAGCATGACACTCCTGAATGTATTAGAGAAGCTGAGACTATTCTGACCAGCTCTGTGGGCCTTCCAATGACACAGAGCATAAACAGTATAATGTCTCAGGTGGCTGGCATCCCAAAGCCCTGCTGAAAAGACAGTGGGTTAAAGAGATTAAAGATGCAACATTAAACTGAACTATTGTTAAGTTAATTTACGAGTTAATTTGCCTCAATGACAGATGGTAGGGTGGCCTAGAGACGAATTTGGAGTTGCTTTACAAAGAAAGAACAGGCATTATTTCTGCTGGGCCGAGGCGGCTATCTCAGATTGAGATTGGCAGGATGACTAAGTCAGAAGCCACAGCCTCCTGCTTATGGCTCTGCCAGCTTCCTCCTTTCAAGATCCATGGGCTACATCCTGATCTAATATCCGTGCTTGAATCAAGGAAAGTTTTGAGTTCTCCAAAAAGTTGAACCCATTATTTTTAAACAAAGGAGAAGATTCCCCACATTCTTAAAATTTTAAGTTTTCAAGTGAAATATCTTGGGGAAGTAGAAGTACTTCCTGGGCTCAGGTACCAGAGGGCATGTGACATGGGCCGAGCGGTTATCCCGAGGGGTCAGTACCATAAGCAAGGACGGTCGGGAGGAAGTCGGGGTGTAAGGCAGGACATCTGGCCCCTGGAAAGCCAGTCTCAAAGCTGTTTCATGGGCACCAAGACCAGCATCAAGACCAACTTTACTCCAAGCCAAGGAGCTCCTCATGCATCTTTTCAAGGCAGGCCCAGGGCTGCCCTGGGGACAGGCAGGAGGAACAAAACCAGGTGGATAGTGGAGACCCTGGCAGACCCCTCCTTCCAGGCAGGGAGGGAGGCTGGACAAATGCCAGGAAGGAATGGTAGCGTGACTACAAAGATGAAGTCTGGGAGGGGGGAGGGGTGGGCTTGGGTTAGTCGTGTTGGACTAAGGATCTGGGTCTCAGAGACCTCCGTGTGGCTCCGTGGAACCTTTAGGTTCATTGGTACCCAGAGCCAGGAACAGCAGCAGCAGTAGCTTTAGAAGCAAAAGACAATAGAGGCTGCTCAAAGCAGTTTTTCTTCCTAGGCTGCTGTGTACCCGGCCTTTTTGCTAGTGCTTGGGTCTTGCCTCATTCTTCTGTCTTTGCCATTGTTATATATTTTTACTGTGCATAGCCCAGCACTGACGGAGCGAGGATGGAAGGTCAATGCAATCATACCCAGCCTTCCCGAGCCATAGTGATGTCCAACGCACATTGGCCCACAGGATGCTGATGCTAATGAGCAATCAAGCAGTCTTGGAGAGTTGGAGGGTAAGATTTTTCCTCTCATCAAATGAGCAGCCACTTGAGGGCCCAAGTCACTTCTCGCAGGATGCAGGAGGGACGGGGAAACCTGTCCACCAGGAGAACTCCAGCTGTGGTCAGCAGGCATCTGCCCAGTCCCAGGACCTTGTAGATGGAGAAGGAACTGCGTGGAACACCAATAACTTGTCCATCCCCTTCATCCTGCCCACACCATGCTAACAGCCAGAGTAAAGGGCTGCTCACACAGCCAGGGATACTGTCCAGCTCAGTGACCAGTGGATGCATTAGAGGGCAGAGGTATGCATCTTGGCGCGACTAGCAAGTGTGGCCGGGATTCTGGCGGGGTGCGTCGGGAGCCAAGGCTAGGGCAACAAAATGAATGGCGAAACGGCAGCCTCTGCTGCCCCCTGCTGCCCATGTTGCTGAATAGCAGAAGGCATAGGAAGTTGGTTCCAGAGAGAACAAGATCCTGCACGTAAACATCATTTCCCTTCAACTTACTCTTGTGCATTTTGCATCACTTTGTTAGCATAGTTATATTTTATATTGAGCAAAATCAGTGATGCGCCCTAGAAAGAAGGGCTCCTAGATGGATAAGGAGAGAAAAGCAGGCTTACTTTTGACCTGGGGTGCTGTCTTCTAAACAGCTCGAGGGTGCGGGACTTGCAGCTGTGGTTTTGGCTGATGGTGCTCTAGTAAGCTTTTGCTGATAGGTTAGTAAGTGTCAGAACACACGATCTGATCTGCAGTGCATTCAAATCTATGCAAGAGGAAGTGTGACTTGGATTTAGACCGGAAGCCTTGGGACTTCTTTCAGCACAGCCTAGTTGACCGCTGAGACTCTAAAGAACTAAACTGGGTGTTTGCCTTTAACAGCAGGTAACAGGCAGTCGAAGTTGTTTGAGCCCTCTTCTAGCACTGTTTCATCAGTGCAGAGTAGGACAGTGTCTGGGCCGTTTTGAAAGGATTATGTACCCTGGGAAAGCCATGTTTTAATCCTGACCCAATCTTGTGGGATCAACCGTTTCTTTTAATCCCTATTCAATAATGTAGGTTGGGAGCTTTAATTAGATTGTCTCCATGGAGATGTGACATACACAATTGTAGGTATTAAATTTTGATTAGATGGATATGTGACTCCACCCATTCCACATGGGTCTTGATTAGTTTACTGGAATCCTTGAAAAGAAGCAAGCATTTTTGAAACAGCCATGAAGCAGAGGGCACTCGCAGCCGGAGAACTTTGGAGATGAAGAAGGAATCGTCCCTGGGGAGCTTCATGAAACAAGAAGCCTGGAGAAAAAGCTAGCGAGCGTTACCATGTTTGCCATGTGCCTTTCTAGAGTGAAGGTAACCTCTTATTGGTGCCTTAATTTGGACATTTTTATAGAACTTGCTTTAATTTGGACATTTTCACAGCTTTACAACTGAACACTTGGAACTTATTAAATTCCCGTTTTTCAATGCCATTCCATTTCTGGTATATTGCACTCCAGCGGCTAGCAAACTTGAACAGTGGTTTATGCAGAACCAGAGCTGTAATGCCCAGCCTGCAGGGAGATAATTCAGCTGATCAGTTGGCTGCCTGAACCAAACACCAAGGTTCATGAATCCACAAAGATATATTATAGTCCTATCGTGTGCCAGGTAGCATTCCAGGGGCTGGGAAAGAGCTTTCACCAGCTCTTCAGATGGTTGATATGATCTCAGACAGCTTGGAAGCCACATGGTAAAACTACAGCCCCAAAGAGAAAATGACTCCCCTGAGACCACAGAGCTCTCGGCGAGGGTGTCTTGTCTTTGTCCTCCTCTTCCAGGGCTGGTTTGTGCAATTCATCTGTCCTCTTCTTTCTCCTAGGTGGAAGTATTTTACCATCACAGTTGGAAGCTGTGATGAGTGAGATGGTCAGATATTAAATCTTCATAGGGAAAGTACCACAGTATTGGATACCCACCTGGAGAGAGAAAGAGGGATCCAAAATTAACCCAGGGGCCTTCCCATCACATGCCCACCAAGTCTGATTTTGTACTGGACAAATAATACGACACACATTTACACTATTGTTTCTTTTCCCCCACTCAATTGGGGAAGAATAATCTTTTCAACAACTGGCACGCTATTAAGTGTATGCAGCTCTTTACTTTTTTAACATCACCCAACGCACTACTAAATTCATATTAGGGTTGTTTTTTTTTTTTCTTGTATTGCCTTTTCTCTCAGTGCTTACAAAACACATCACCCAGCATTTACACTTTGCTCTCAAATCCATTCCACAGCCTTATCCTGCGAACAGTATCTCCCAGGCCTTCTTGCCAATGGCTTCTATTTTAATTTGGCCAATGGGAAGCTCAGTCAAGAGACTGGAGGCAGGGAGGAGGACAAGCCAGAGTACTTCCCCACACCCCTCAACCCCTGGCCGGGCCTGCTTCTTCCTCTGTGGCTCCAGCTCCAGTCAGCAGCCCTACCTTGGTTCTGGGTCTGGGTTCTGGAGCCTCAAAATCTGGGTTCTGATAACTCCAATAACTCCACCTTGGCTTCCAAGCTCTAGTATGAAGATGCTGCTGCTGCCCTCTAGTTGCTTCCCTACCCATTGGTCCTACTGGGTAACTAGTTCCCTGAGTTAAAGTCCTTCCGTTGGGCCCCTGGGTGTGAGCTATTTCCTGCTCAAACCTTAACTGATGCAACAGTTGACTGCATATAAATTTGTTTTGCATTAGAAAATGTTTCTCCTCACACCTGAACCACTTAGAAGCCACTGCTGTCTAGACAATCCCAGCATTCGAGGATCTTGCCATTCTTTGCAGGGATGATGCTTTTTTTAGTTGTGGAGTTATGTTCTCATCAGCTCCCACTTACTAGCTCTGTGACCTCAGGGAAGACTATTAACCTCTCTGATCCGGGGCTTCTTTTTCCACCATTAAGATGAGGGTCACTTGCCCTCCCTATTTCCCTGGACCGTATGATGCGTGAATGATATTGGAGACTCGCAAAGGAGATCCAACTAAGAAACAGTGCACATGTTTGGGATGGCCTTATAAATCCTAAAAGGAATGGGGAGAAGTTCCTGCCACTGAGCAGAGGATGCCCAAGGATTCCTCACTACTATAAGGAGAGTAGGCAGGGCCCAGGACAAAGTGAGAGAGAGGGACAGGCAAGGTCAGTAAACAGAGAGGAAGACCCCATCCGTCATGTGTTGTAAGGATCCCAGCTGGAGACAAACCCTGTCCACCCTGGATGGAGCAATCCCTTGGACAAAGGGCTTTGCATGAGGGCGAAAGCCTCTAACAAGGAATCCATTTCCAGAGAAGAGTCAGCCCTGCTGGCCAGCTCACCAGCATGCAGCTGGTGAGAGAATCATTTCTGATTCTGCAGGTCTCTGGTGGGACCTGAACATTTGCAGGTGGGGGCAGGAGGAAGCAGAAGCCAATGGCTCACTGTCTCCAGTCCTTCCTACCTAAGTGAATCTTTACATGGAATCAAAAGGAAGGGCTACTAAGTAAATGAGAACTGGCCACTGGCTTGACTTGGGCTTCCCCAAAGCAGACCAAAGAAAAGGATTTGGGTGCAGTGAGTAGGTTTGGAAGGTGATCTCAGGAAGCACAGATAACGGAGTGGGGAAGTGAGGCAGGGCAGGAAGCTAGTGGAGTGAGCTCGTGAGCAGGTGATCCCTGTGGTCCTGCAGAGGACTGAGAAGCCTGGGAAGTGCCCGACTGAACAGTGGACACTAGGGCACTCTGTCATTTCCTCTCATCCCACAATAACTGGACAAGAACAGGCCCAGGTCTCCTAGAATGCAGCTCATTAAGTCAGAAATAACTTCACGCAAAGCAGAATCTGACCATGCTGATAGGATGAGCAGAGCCAGGACTAGTTGGCAATTATACAGAGTGTGGAATCAATTAGCACTGAATGTGTGCACATCCTCTCCTCCATTCCTTTATTCAGGTTTCTCCCTCCATCTCTCTGATAGCCTGTACATTCCAGCCAACTACTACAAGAAATGGCTTCATTTTCCAACAGTGATCTCCTTTGTGATTTCAAAAAGGTTAATTCATTACTTGGAAGAAAATGTTAAATTCAACAAAAATATTGCTTTTCTTACTAAGCAAACTAAACCCATTCCAATAGGGGATGTGATGTAACAATTTTCACAGCAGCCTGCTGCCCATTCTTCAAAGTCTTATAGCTACAGTGATGTGACCACAGCAACTTGGAGTCAGAATTACCTCTGTGGTGATATCCCAGCTCTCCAAAGTCCCACCGCTAGGCTGAACCAGTTTTTGGTTATGTATGGATTCAATCAACTGTGCCAGTCCCCCAGTGCTGGTCTGTGAAGCTTCAGTTGAGCCAAGTGACCCATTAGCTTCTAACACTCAAGCCTGGAATGTCTTTTAAAATAGATGTCTGCAAGCCAGAAGGTCATAAACCACCTGAACCTCCCTGTGTCCACAGATACCTTCCCAGTGCCCAGGGCAGGCTGGAAGGACAGGGCCGATACTCCAGGAGCAGCTGGGTATTGCTCCCTGCAAGCAACGGAAGAAGGAAGAAAAATGCCCCAGCTCTGTACTCCTTCTAAGTGAGTGCCCAGAGCACCCACTGCCCTGTCACACAAACACACACACACACACACACACACACACGCATGCACACACACATACACACACTTAAGGTTGATCCTCCACTGATCACAGCAATAACTGGTTCATTAATTCACATCACTGGCTTCCCCCCTTTCCTGCTCTCTTTTCCCCATTCCCCTCCCAGTGCGTTCTGGAATCACCTCCCAAATGGACTTATTGAACCCACGTCCTTGTCTCAAGGACTAGCTGTGAGGAAATCAAACAGACACAGAGAAGCAAAGGTGAGTGAAAGCTTCCCCGAAGATGTGAGCTGAGATCCAAAGGAAAAATAGGAGATGAGAAAATGAAGAGGATGGGAATAATGGTCCAAGCAGGAGAAATGGGATGAGGCTCTGAAGCTCTGGGTCTCACTTAATCCTCAGACTTGCCCTAATGCTGTTCCCATTTGCCATGAGGCTTTAGCAGGGCTTCTCAATAGTGGCACCACTGATATTTGAAACTGGGTAGTTCTTTGAGATCAGGGGTGGTCCTCTACACTGAAACATGTTTAGCAGCATCCCTGGCCTCTATCCACTTGAATGCCAGTGACATCCCTCAGTCCTGACAATCAAAAGTATCTCTAGATATTGTCATATATCCCCAGGGAAGGGGAAGAAGCATTAAAATTGCCCCTGGTTGCAAACCAGGATACAGGGGTTCTGAAAGAATGAATCGAAAGAATGGAGTCCACCACTGCAAATATTCTCCTCCCATCAGACATTCATGGGCAATTGAAGCTGACTACTAGACAAAGCTAAGGCTGGTTAGTGGAAAAATTCAAGACTGACTTGTGGATAAACCAATGTTGTCTACTGCAGAAACTAAGGCTGAGTAATGGGCAAACCCAAGGCAGCTATTGTATGAAAGAAGGCTGGTGTGTGTGTCTAGCCCTTGGCCTGGTGAGATGAGGATCTGTGAGGCTGGGACATAACAAAGACTAGGGGTGGTGGTGGGTTAGTGTGACTTTCTAAGGCATCACCATCAGAAATTCTTGCCTTTGACCAGTAGATGGACCCATTGCAATGTCATACCTAAGAGAAGAAGGACAACCCAGAAGGTTCAGGCTTAATGGAGACGGGAAATTGGGTGCTTGTAAATTTTCCAGTTATATTCCTCCATAAGTCCTCTACCTCAGGATCCCAGGTGCTACCTTTTTCCCCAGGTGACTCGACGAGCTGCAGCTGCCTGGGCTGTGGTCTGTGAAGAGGGTGCTGAACTGTCCGTGAATTCTCCCTGAGCAAGTTTAAATTTGGGCTTTTTCAAGTTTCAACACTCTGGGCCTGTCTCCTTACTGGTAAAAATGGGAGTAAACAAAGTGTTCATCTCACAGAGCAACTAGGAGCCTTGAATAGGGTAGGGGGGCATTTCAGACACATTGGTGTCTCTGCTATGAGGTCCCGAGTCCCAGACACATCAACGTCTCTGCAATGGGGACCCCAGTCCTGGACACGTTAGCATGTCTGCAATGGGGTCTCTGTTGCAACCTGTCAACTGTGTCACTGCAGCACAAAAGAAATGGAGGTAGCTGTGTTCCAATAAAACTTTATTTACAAAAGCAGGCAGTGGGCTGGGTTTGGCCCTTGGGCCATAGATTGACAACCCTTGATCTAATGTCCAACCTTACTCAGAACTTATATTTGATGGGTTGGGCCTACCCACTATGAAATTCTTGTTTATATTTCCCTATAATAAGGCTGCATCCCTGGTCTAATCTGTCCAAGAGCATGGCCCACTAAATGTGGGCTGCGGCTCTCATGTGGGTTCCTGTGTCGCCAAGGATGAGTGGTGCTCAGGTTTCCTAATCAGCTGTTGCTAAGTAGAGAGAGTAGGACCCGGGAAGTACCTGGGAGCCCTCTGGGGAGCAAAGCCAGGGCAACATGGGAATATTTC
This sequence comes from Myrmecophaga tridactyla, assembly GCA_004026745.1. Classification (NCBI taxonomy): domain Eukaryota; kingdom Metazoa; phylum Chordata; class Mammalia; order Pilosa; family Myrmecophagidae; genus Myrmecophaga; species Myrmecophaga tridactyla. The sequence continues at coordinate 73,053 of PVIY010000389.1, read as the reverse complement.
TGGCCTTTGACCTCTGGGTCCCTTCCAGGGGCCGCAGGTGGTGGTCATAGGATCTCACGCCACTGCTTCCACTTCAGATGTAAACGACCTGGAGTTCTAGAATGAGCACATCTCACTTCTCAGAAGCATGGTCTGCAGGACCTCAACTGCACGCATGGGCAGGCATCAGAGATGGCACTGCTGGCAGGTACCTGCTCCTACCCTGTTACAGAGAGGAGAAGCTTCAGGCCAGAGCTCAGGCAGCTTCCTTCATTGCTGCGCAGGGCCGTGCCACGCTCCTGTCTGTTCATTTAGTGGGCAGGAGGAATCCTTGCCATGTCCCTTTCTGCAACTCATTGTACCAATTGCCCAAATCTCGCCACTTCTACCAAGTGAACATATGGCACCAGGTAACCCAGAAGTGGGTTCTGCATTGTTCTTCCACAACGGCACTCACCAAACCCAAATCAAGTGCCAAGCCCTGGTAAAGAAAAATTGTCATGCATTATTATTATGACACTTAAACTTGTTCAATTATAAAACAGAAATAAACTTCCAGTGCGTGTAGCCCTGATACAACCGGTAAGAGCCAAACTCATTTATCCATTTATTACCCATAATAATAAAATAACATATATAAATAAATAATAAAAGCAATAAATTCAAATTTCCAAAATTAATTTACCAAGACAGACAGTATTTTTGGGTGAAACTAAATTGTCAGTGTTGAATTTCATATTAAAAAGATGTACATAATACACTTTTATCCATCTTGTTTGATGTTAGGAATGATGGACCAGCTTTTGTTATATCATCATTACTATTTTCAATATTTTTCCTTTTAAAAATGAGCTCATTTAAATAAGATTTTATTTACTGATCATTTACTTTCATGCATCAGTCAATTCCAATAGTGCAACACAGAAGACAGTACTAAAAAAGAAAAAAAATGTCTGTATATACCACAGACCCCAATTTGTCCTATAGAATTCATAGGAGGGTAGTTTTTCAATGCACCATGTTTTCTTAGTAAAATTAATTTCTTAATTCAATTGTTTTGCCTTAGACCCTTATGTTGCTGCTTCCAGAAATTCTGTTTCATGGTCATAATTTGAGGAAGGATCTTTTCACATTCTGATTTAGGATCTGATTTCACATTCTGATTTAAATATACCTTGTTCTGTGTTAGTTTCTTCTTAAAATGTGATTTTATCATGTCTAGAAAACAAAGCCTTTTCCAAAGAAAGTGCTCTCTGATTTTCTGTGTAGTACGTATAAAGAAATAACATTTAATACCAGAAATTTGGATTTAAATACTTTCCGGAAAACATATTTTTCTCAAAAGTCAACCATGCCTGTACTTTTTTTTTTTTTTGTCTTTTGGATCATACAAGCAATTATTTAATGATTTATACAATTTGAAATTACTATTTCTATAGATCAGAAATGGCCAAATAATAACAAATATACATGATTCAACCTAATAAAAACATTCATTCATTAGCTTACCACTGGGATACATAGGCACTCTCATTTTTAAATATTTACCAAACCAGATTCCAAGTGTCATTTCTTATGCAGCAAACCTGTAAAGCTGGCAGTATGATGGATTGGAGAGAGAGGTAGTTCTGATGGTTATTGATGAGCTATAATTAAAGGGAGCAGAAAGTCCTACCCAACAGCTTCTTCCCCAGCAGCTGTCTCCATTAGCAATTCATGTTCCCAGTATTGCGTTCTTAGAGGGCATGGCACAGGTAAGTCTCCAGCATCACCTGGGTTTCTCATTCACCAACTTTAAGTCTGAACATCAACTAGAGCCTTGGTGGAAAAAGGTGAAGGACCATCTGGGTCACCTGATTAAAAAAGAAATTTCACATAACCTTCCAATTTCCCTCCAGCATGGACCTCTGGGAAGGCAGGTGGTCCATTGTGGAAAACAGCCACACACAGAGCCAGATGTTAGGGAGAAAATGACCTAGACAGGAAAAGAATTAAAAGAATGTCATCCTTGTTTGCTCCGGCTCATTTTTTAATACACCAGTTACCTTGACATTTCTAAAAGAATTTTTCAGGAGTGTAAGTTCAAAAAGTATGCAACTTGCCCAAATCAAATGTTCAATAATATCCAGTAGGCCAAAGAAATTTTAGCTGTGCTGGTCCTCCTGTGTGTGACTTATATCTCATCAAACCAAAAGCTGAAAGTATTCTTGTTTGTCAGAAAGTTTTTTCTATTTCAAGTGGCTGAATCCACTCCTTGCTGAATGGCTGCACACTCCGATACTTCTAACAATGACTCAGAGACCTTTAGATAAGCACATTTATGCTTAGCAATTCCAGGCTCCTTGCTTCTGAGGACACTGAAAATAGTTGACATGTTCCAATCTGCCCACAAAAACTTCTTCGATGGACAATAACTCCAGATGTGAAAAGGAACAGAGTCCCTCTTGGTCTTTCAGTATTGTGTCTGTATGTGATTTGGTTTATTACACACTTGCCTGTCGTAAAACTTTGTAGACTGAGCTCCATTAAAATACCCAATGGTGGCAGAACATGGCACAATTTAGAATGAAAATGTGTGTAGCCAATTCATGGATTAAGACATGGCTCCTGAGGGCGGCTGCCGTGGCTCAGCAGGCAGAGCTCCGACCTGCCGTGCTGGAGGTCTGGAGTTCGATCCCTGGTGCCTCCTGCCCATATGCAAATTAAAAAAAAAAAAGAAGAAGAAGACATGGCTCCTGGGGGCACCAACATTTGAGCCAGAGTTCAGAGGGGAGTTGGGGTTTTCACACAGCGTGAGCTTTGGAAGCAAATGGACCTGGGTTCAGATAGACTCTGCCATTTAATAACTGAATGACCTTGGGAGAGTTTATACCATTAGGAGTCTCAGTTTCCTCCTTTACAGCACTGTGAAAAGAACAATTCCTCTCTGGTAGGGCAGTAGTGAGGATGAAGAGGCAACGTCCATAGCCCAGGAATTTAGGGGCTAATAAAGGGCAAGTACCCAGCTAAACACATGTGCTACTGCCTCTGTTACTGGAGTTGTACTGGTCATACTCTACTGCTAGTTTTCTTGCTATTGTTATCATCCTCATCCCTTGTGGTAGATTACATTATTTATCCTAAATCTTCAACCCTCTTTGCATCCACACCCTTGCCCAGGCGAGGGTGAACAGGTTTCCCTCCTCTGCATGCTGGACTTGACTATGTGACTGCCTGTGGGAAGAGGGGATGGTTACTTCTCCAAGTCTTGAGCTAAAGAATCCAGAAGCCTTGTGTGTTTCCATTTTCCCTCTTATGTTCCTGCCACTGACATGAGCAGAATCCCCCTGGGTCACTGCCTCAGCCCTGCAGTGAGGAACGGGGACTGCCTTGGCCAAGGCAGCCCAGGTCTGTTGCACACCAGAGGTCCCATTCATGGCAGCAGTAAAAAAAAAAAAAAAAGACTGTTTTTAACCACTGAGACAAGGAAGTTTTGTTATGCAACCAAAGCTAACTGATACATCTTTATTGTCAATATTGTGAGCAGAGCGTATGCACAAAAGTACGGTGGGGGAGCTATGTAGAGTGGAAACCAGAAACAGAGGGCCTTGGCCAGAAGGCCAAGAACTCCAGGGTGCCAATGGAGGCTTCAAGGAGTTCGCTGGTTAAGCAAGGGCTCTGGGGAAGATGATCCTCCGTGGGCTTTCCATACGCTGACCACACGGGGGCAGACTGGGCCTCCCAGTGCTGCTGTTTCCCGCACTTTCCCACCTTGTCCACCACCAGATGCAAACTTCCCACTTGGTGACGGCCTCAGGCTCTGCCTGTCTCTGCAAGGCTGCTCTCATAGGAACTGATAAGCTAAGGAGCTTGGTTGAACTGAAGAGGTAGAGAAATGGTGGGTAGTATTAGGGGCCCTACAAATGCACAGAATTAAGCCGTCAGTGCTGAAATCCCAGCTCCTGGCCGTTCTCCTGGGCCGCGCCTTTCCAAGGAACCCAGCCCAAAAGAAGGACAGGATCTGTTGGAGGGGATGCTTCTTAAATCATAATCTGGCTTTATAAACTCATCAACTTTCAGGACTGACACTTGGAAGGCCTACTCAGTTTCTGGAGTTGTGGATTGTGTGCTGAAGGGCAAGTTAAGTCACCATTTGTCATCTCAGTTTCCTCATCTGTAAACAGATCTGGGAATAGCATCCTCATGGGCTCTCTGTAAGGATGACAAGTGTCGGTACAGTTGAAGGACAGTGACTTTCGTATCATAGATGACTCAGTAAATATCTGCTGTCATTATTAATATATAATCCCTGTGAGATGATTCCCAAAGGCTGATGATGATTGAATGGGGTCACTGCAAATTGTTTGACCCAAGAAGTTACTCAACAAGTGTACTTCTACACCATCAACTTAAAAGTAGAAGAATTTCACTCATGTTCCCATCAGGCCAACACATGTTTTTATTTCTAATTTCATACTGTCTTTATTTATATATGTACACATGTCATATGTTGGTCACCATTTTGTATATATAAGCATTTCTTCCACCTCCTTAATTTAATGCTATTTTTAAATCACGTTTCCTTTAATTAAAGTGGCCTTATTTATTAATTATCCCAGTTAAATAACATTCTACAGAGTCAAAATGCCAAAATTTAATCAACACCTTCCCTAATTTACTGAACACATTCAGATTGGGTACAAAATTTTGTTCTATTATGAAACAGCACAACCATGAATATCTTTGACCTAGAAAGTCCAGTCCTAGAACTTTCTCTAGTGCAAACCCTTGCCTCCTGGTCTCATCTGTATCCCATGTCAGCTGGGAGGCGAGACGCTCTTCTGCATTGCGATGTTGGTTCGTGTTCCTTCCCCACAGATTCTGCCCCTCGTCTTTGGTGGAGTCCTTCTTACCTGGCCCAAATCTTCAAGAAGACTGCCTCTTGGCTCACCTAAGTCTCCTACCTGGGGCTTTCTTCGAACTGCTGTGACCACTTTCTGGACAGGATGTCCAGCTGGTTTCCCTCTGAGTTTTCTCCCGTGATTCAAAGATAGAAAATGATCAAGGGGTAGAAGGTGGGGTAGCTTGCGTGTGTGGGGTGGGGTGGGGTGGTCTGAATTGCTTTTAGGAAGCACAAAGGAAAGGTATAATCTTTAATATGTACAATACCATATGGTTCCACTATTTTTATTAAGATTTCTGATGTCTCATTGTTAAGTTACCAAAGGAGGTCATGTGTAAGAATGTGATGCCGATTTTATCTTACCTCTCTGACCTCATAACTCTATGGGCCTTGCTCACCCTCGACTCACCTATGTTCTGGCTCTCGAGAAAGCCAGGAATGGGATGGCCTTGTTAAATGCCAAGCACATAACTTCGCTGACTTGAACCCTAGGGTGAATCACCACCAGGCATGGCCAAGTTCTTTGGACTTTCTTTGGTGGAATGTCCCTCATCAATTTCACCCTCCAAAGGGGACATGTCCTGAGAGGCAGCAGCTGCATGAGGGGCAGAAACTGAGGCCAGTCGTTCTGTACAGGATTTAAGAAGGCAATAACTCTACAGGAAACATGGGCTGGTTTCTTCGGTAAATACATTGCAAGGATGAGAGAAGCAGAAATGGACAGAGAATATACAGATGAAAAGAGGCTTAGTGAGTGTGATTAACAGCATTGAGGTATATATTTGAATGTGGTTAAAAGGAGAAATTTTAGGTTATACATATATATATACGTTCCTAGAATAAAAATTTAAAAAAAGAAAACGCATCTAGGACTGTACAATGCAGTGAATCCTAATGTAAACTGTAGACTATATTTATCAGTACAATTATAATGATATTCTTTTGTCATTGTAACAAAGATGCCACACATTAATGCAACATGTTAATGGGGGGTTAATATGAGAATTCTGTATTTTCTGCATGCTTTTTATTATAAACCTAAACTTCTCTGATTAAAACCTACAACTTCTCTAATTAAAAAAGTATTTTAAAAAAATGAAGCTTTGGAGACACCCATCACGGTCTCTAGAACAACTTTGGTTCCTAATTTAAAGAATCTTTAAAATATACATATATGACGTTTATGCGGGAATTGAAAATTTGAACACTGACTGAACTCTCACAGACTCTTGAAGCAGAACTGTCTCTCATTTCCTTTTCTGCAGATGCTCAGGTTGGAGCTTCTTCAGCTGTGCAAGGCTAAAGCCACTCTGGCTTTCTCTCACACCTAACAACTCATTGACGTCTCCTCTCAACCCTGTTAGCATGGTCTAATTTCTAACTCCACCGGGGATCAGGTTTTCTTTCCAGTATCCTCCAAAGAAAAAAGGGAATATCCCAGCTCAGTTCCTGGTGGTATAGTGAGGGGAGCCTCTGATGGCTTCCCCACAGAGGCCAGATTTGAGCAGCATTTTCATCTGCTAATTGGTCAGCAAATTAGCAGATGCTCTGCACACAGTGCTGTCTAGACATCTGGGTGGCTTTAGGAGCCACGGCCCCTTCTGTTGATGGGTTTTAACCTGGTTGGACAATGTGGACCTGTCAAATGACTAAGGGCAATTAGAAGTTCCACAATGAGGGCAAGGCTGGGAAGATATCGATGGACTGCAGTGATGGCTGTCAAGTCAGAGCATTAAAGAGGGTGTAGCATAGGTTCCTATTTATAGGAAGATGAGGCAAAACCAATCTACAGTGATAGAAATCAGAGCTGAGAGTGAACCTAGGGGAGTCAGAGAGAGGGGTGGACCAGACAGGAACATGGCAGAACTTTCCGGAGTGATGGAAATAGTCTATAACTTGATTTAGGTGGCAATTACATCATCTATTAAATCTCATCCAACTAGAGGGAGTGACACTTTTCTGAGAGTACCTTTTTGCTTCCTTTTTATTTTTGAGATCACATTAATGTTTTACAAATTGAATACGGTTAAATCAAAAGGATGGGGAAAATCAGCTTGCTAATACTAATCAGACAAATCCACTTATCTCTGATCACACACAAATTAAGATACTAATTTGATGTCTAAACCAGAGGTTCTTATTCTAGTCTGAGTATGAAAATCTGAAAGGTTCAAAACTCCCCTAAAATAGTATGCAAACTGTTGATATATGTTCCTTTTTTTTTTAGGAAGGGTACCTATTTCTTCCGTCACATACCCAAAAGGGCTTAGAAACCACTATTCTAAAGAAAATTGTTTTGTGAGCGAGGTGCTTGGAGAATCTAAGATGTATGAAACCCAGTACCTCTACCCATAAGAAACTGGGTTCTTTGTGAATCATAATCTGAATGCTGAGAGGTGCATCTGTTTCTTTTGGTCCTACACCACCCTCACAGAGAGCCATGAGATTTCAGGGCAGCCATTGCCCCCAGGGGGCTCTGAGAGTGGGGGAAAAGGCAACAGATTGAGTCCTCCTCGTTGGCTTCGAATCCTCAAGTCCAAGTTTTAGGGGAACAAACACAAATGTATTAGAATAAACAGCTACGTCTGAACTCAGGAGATTAAAACTTGTGCTTTTGATGCGGCTCTTAAACGAAGTCTCAATGTGGCAATAATTCTCAACCAATTCCAGGTCCCTAAGAGTACATACCTTTCCTTGTCACATTTCCTAATTTTCCTTAACTGGGAACTGTCCCCCCAACCCCTGCCACCCCTTTCCCCTACCCAGGACATTTTGCTGCCATTTCAAATGGGTCTAGTCAGAGGGGCTGAAGCAAAAGTTTCAGATTTCAGGTCTGCTCAACCCTAAACTTACTAAATGAGCTGACATCAGTCATTTAAATATTAGATTGGGGGGTGAGGGGAGAAAACACCTTTGCAGCAGGAGGATAATATCGTTACATTGGAATGGTTCTTGAGCTGCTCTTAAATTTAACAGAAAGATGAATTTGAGAGATATGCAACCATATAGGTAAATAGTTATTTGACAGCATTTCAAGAATTATTCAGTGAGCCGCTACTATGTAGCAGCAATTGTTTAAGGCACCGAACTCACGCAGTGAATGAAATAGAGATCTCTACCCTCATGGACCTCTTATAAATAACAATACCTATCACATTAAAACACTCATTCATTCTCTGGTTCATGGACTCTCAGATTTTTCTGTGGGTTCCCTAAACGGTGTTCTATGGAGCACCAAGAGAGCTTGGGAAATTCCTCATTTAACATCATCCTCCTTTGCACGTTATTACAACACAGGTTTTTGCAAAGTCCTGCCTGTGTTGTTCCTGCCTAATGAAGAAACCACATTAATCCACTACATAAGCCCAAATAGGTTGATTTTTCTTAAACGTCTTATAAACAAAACACTTTCTTAAACATCTTATCATCTCAACTGGAATGCAGGTTGGAAACTGCTCATTTTTAGGATCAGTAGAGCACACTCATGTTGACCCATCAAGGTTGGTTGTCTCTTCATCTTTGCATTTTTCTGCTTTGCTTCCTCTGGCTGCTTTACACCCTCTGTCCACTCCAGTGTGCTGCAGTTGTCCCTTTACCAGGCTGAAGAAACTCTCTTCTCTAGGCCCCCATTTCCCGGACTGATCCTGGATGGCTCTTTACCCCAACCTATTTCTATCTGTTAAAATCCCACCCATCCTCCAATGCAGAACTCAGAGTCCTTGCTGCACTGGCCTGACTTCCCAGCCCTTCACTGAGCCCCTAACATGTCTGGTGGATGGTTTACAAAAGTGGCCATCATAATCTCTCCTGACCCTATATCCATACCCCATTGCAATGCTACTCCCACTTGCCTTCCAACAAGAGGTGGAGCCCACTGCTGCCTCCTGAATCTGGAATCTGGACAAATAATGTGATTTGGCCAGTAAGATATTAGAAAATGGGACCCAAGCACAAATTTGAAAAGTGCTTGTGTTCTGGAGCATGGCCTCTATTGATGCTCAGAATACTGCAGCCACCTATATAGTTGCATGTCTCTCAACAAGGTTTGGCTGGTCTATGTAAGACACTTGTCCCAGATGACATTTTGCCAACCATAAGACATGAGTGTGGTCATCTGTTTTAGTTTGCTAATGCTACTGGTATGCAGTATACCAGAAATAGGTTGGCTTTTATAAAGGGGATTTATTAACTTTCTAGTTCATAGTTCTAAGGCCATAAAAACGTCCAAACTAAGACATCCAGAAAGAGATACCTTGACTCAAGAGAGGCCGATGTCTGCCATATAGAAAGGCATGTGACTGACATTTGCTGGTCCTGGTTCCTAGTTCCATTGCTTCTAGCTCCTGATTCTAGTGGATTCCTCTCTAAGGATCTGTGGGTCCTGACTTAGCTGCTCTGGGAAAACTCCGAGTTTCATCTCTTAGTTTAGCATCTCATGGAAATGCACATGGAGACATCTGCTGGACTCTGTTTCCTATCTAGTTTCATCAGCTCTCTTGGCTCGTGGCATCTCCGGGGGCTTCTGCATTTCCAAACATCCATGTCTAGGCATCTGCTCTCTCTGTCAGTACTCCCAAACAACTTCTTATGTCTGCGTCTGTGTGGCTTCTGAACTTTCGCCAAAATGTTTCCCCTTTTAAAGGATTCCAGCAAACTAATTAAAACCTACCTTAAATGGGTGGAGTCACATCTCCATCTAATCAAAGGTCACACCCACCACTGGGTATGCCATATCTCTATGGAAACAATCTAATCAAGAGGTTCCACCCTAAACAATGTTGAATCAGGATTAAGAGAATGTGGCTTTTCTGCAGTAAATAACATTTTCAAACCAGCATACCATCCTAGAAAACCCTACTCCAGAGCTCATCCAGACCTGAAGAACTACCCAGCCAACCAAGAGAACCTGTCAAATAAGTTGTGTTTGTTGTTTAAGCCTCTATATTTACATTGGTTTCTTATGCAGCAAAAGCTGTACCTAATGCAACTTCTCTGTGTGCCCTAGCAGAGTCCCTGAACCCAGAACCATACTGGCTGGCACTCTCTGATGATCCCTAGGGTTTTAGAATTCTGCCTCACTCATTCAAGGTGTCATTGGTGTGTTTGTTGATTGACAATTTTGCCCCAAAATTCTACTGGGTTTGAAGAACCAGCTAGTAATTTAATTTCTTTAGAGACCAGTATAGATGCCCAAGCACCAGCTTGAACCAATTATTCTTGGGAAAAAACAAGTCATAAACTTTGAAATCAGCTCTCTGGCCAGTAGAGGGGTATTTTGTTAAGTTTCTTCAAGTCCAGAGGCATTTAATAGAACCTTCTGCTTCAAACCCAGCTCCTCAGATCCCTCCCTCAGTTACTGCAAATAATCTGAGGCTGAAAGGAACAGAAAAGTCTCCTTGTTCTAGATGAATAGAGGTGAGATTATTAGAAATAGCATTATACAATCTATGTGCAACAGCACTTCAGCTGTCGAAATTCTAGTGAGAATCCACTATCCACTCTAGGAATTAAATGAGAAATGGGAAAGTAAAATCTTCTCTCTTTTTTTTTTGCATAGATATAAATAACACTTCAGTCACTTAAAAATGCCACCATCAAAAATTTTCAGGGTGGGCCACGGTGGCTCAGCGGCAAGAACGCTTGCCTGTCATGCCAGAGGACCTGGGTTCGATTCCCGGTGCCTGCCCATGTAAAAAATAATAATAATTTCAGAAGAATTTTGCCTCAAGGTTTAAAATGAGACAGTTGGAATATGTAGTTCTGGTATTCTGAGATGCTATCCACCAGTTCATAACAAAAAGTGAGGATTTCTACAAGTTCTTATAAAACATAAGGTCATTTTAAATATTCTAAATTAGTACCTAGGAACAGAGGATTAAAATTTCTCTGGTGACTGCTCTCATGGTCCCCCACAGTATATTAATGAAGACAAGCACCAGCAGCTGTAACAATAGCCTATTTCTCACTCATGGTAAGTCCACAATGAGCCATCTGATGGACAGTGGAGGGGAGGTCAGATGGGTAGAGATAGGGCTTTGCTCCATGCAGTGGCCTGGTCATCTTCAATATGTACCTTCTAAAGCTGCCCTGGGGGTCCACACCCAACCAACAGACAGGAAGAGAAGAAGGACTATGCATGAGAAAACTCTCTATGCCAGGTCTGAGAGGTGATGTACATTCTTTCTGTCCAAGTTCCAGTGGCCAGAAATCAGCACATGGTCACATCCAGCTGTCCAGGCATCTGGGAAATGTAGTCCAGTATGTGCCCAGGAAGAAAAGGAAAGGGAGCCAGACTCTGCTTCACAAAGGCTGCCACCAAGAAACAATACTCCATCTCATAATAATAGCATCTGTTAGACAGCTCATAGCCTGTCCAGGCTGGATGATTTGACGGACATGCAACCAATAATGAGTTTTGGTAGGCACTCTTATCTCATGCCAAAGTCCCAACCAATAAACAGACTGATTGAAAAACAATAGTTTGCAATATATTTTGTTCCTGGGACCATGCTAAGAGCTCCAGGGCAGAAAGAAAAAACAAGTTACCTTTCTCCCCACTGGAAGCTCATATTCTGATCAAATAGACTTGACATAGCCATTCCAAGATTTATGAAGAGCACAACATCTATTTACATTTCTGTGGTATTGTGTCATAAACACATGCATATTTATACATTTTTTTCTAATGTGCATTACCAGAATGTAAGATAGTATAAAATTGTTGGATAAAAACAAGTGAAAAATAGAACAGATGCTTAGATGTTAATTTGTATGTGAGAGCCAGTGAAGAGCGGTGAGAAAATGAAAAAAATATCATGGGTTACCCTTATTAGAAAAGCCTACAAGGAGAAAGTAGGAAAGCTGGGCTGCAAAGAATGAAAAGTTTTAGATAGTTAGGAGTTAGAATAAGGTGTCAAGGAACATGAGCATTGATGAAGAGGAGGGCATGAGCACCCAATGTGGTCTGACAGCAGGAATGTTCCTGGTAAGAGCAATTTTAAAGCAAGCAGAACAGAGTTCAAATATTGTATCTCTGCTGTATTTGGTGCTATTAGGCACTGGGAAACAGTGCCAGGCTAGCCCAGCCTAATTCTGCTCTCACATGAGGCACAAGTGTGTGCAGGGTTTGAAGAGATTGGCATCCTATTGGGGCCAGAAAGTTGAGGAGACTTTCCTGAAGAAGTGACATTTGGGGAGGACCTGCAGTCTAGAATAGGTGTAACCGAGGAAATCAGCTTCCATTTGATTCTTGGATTATACGGAGCTACCACAGGCTCTTGGGAAGCCATGTGACATGATGCAGAAGAGTTTCTGTTTTGTTTTTAAGAAGCATATCTAGTGAAGGCAAGTGAGATAGAGACAGGAATCTTCCAACCTAACTGAAAATGGTCACGAAGGAAATCAGGAAGCACTGCTTGAATGTCAAGAGGAGCAGTCCCTGCAGGGATATGGGCAAAAAAGAGCCCGTGGATCCCTCCCCATCCAAAATAATAACGATAATAAGGTGCTTTCCTGGAAGTGGCTCATAGCCAGAGTTCAACCAACGATCTCCCTAGAAAGCCAGTGGAAGTCTTCCCTTCTGGAAGACAGGTCCCAGGTGTGAAACTGAAAAGCCTCCAATCAGGGCTGGCTTTGAAATCTGGCAGCTCAGAGAGGAAATCTGCATCTCTATGCCACGTGGAGCAGCATGGGATCTGGACACTTCCTGAGGGGCATGAATACACATCCTCGACCGTGAGTCTTTCCCTTCGAAAGGACTGTTTGCCCACCTGAGCCCAGCCGGACCCACGCATTCCCCACTCCCCTGCAGGAGGAACTGCTGCGGACAGCTGTGCTCAAAGTGAAGCCAGGAAGCTCCTTGCGGTGGCCCCAGGGAATTTTGCATCACAAGGGGGACATTATTTCCTTGACTAGGAAGGCTGTGTTTGTCTGAGACCCCAGGAAGCTGATTAGGTGCTAACTGGGCTCCGCTGCAAAGCTGCCCTCTCTAGACGATGCTGCCAGCCCCCAAGACCTGAGCTGGGAGAGAAACAGAGCGCGATGCGAGGGGGCTGCTGGGGGCCAGGGCAGTAGCCAATGTGTCACTGTTTCCTCCTAAATGGCCTGCCCAGAACACAAAACCAGAAGGCTGTTCATACACCAAAAGACTACAGGAATGCGGGCTCCTTGGGGCATCTCTGTGTCTCTCTTCGGTCTACCTCTCCAGGCAGTTCCTTTCTTTGCACAGGGCTTAACTCCTCAGTTGCTGGGACAAGGGAGGAGGATTTGGCCTTTTCAAAACCAGTCTAGAAATTGTCAACAACAGTGAAGAAACTAGGACAATTGCCCAGGTGACTTAAAACAAGGAACCCATGAATACCACAAGCAGGTTGCCTTTTATGCATTAAAATGGAGAAGTGAGGAAGTGAAGGTGTTGTGGAGCTTGAATGTGGGTGTTTTTTCCAGGGAGTAGAGGTAGAAAGCAGAGGGCCTGGGCGGGCACCACCCACATAGAGCAGGGGAGATCACCACTCACCTGGCCCTCCTCACATACTAACCAGGTGGTGGAGAAGCCCTTTTGAGCATCAGTGATTCCAAGGTCCTCATTTGAGCCTCCTGTGAGGTGCATCCTGTGATTCAGGACTAGAAGCAAATCTCCTTAGTCTTCTCCTTGGCTTCCACGGGCATGGTCCTGGGAGCTGCCGCCTATAAGCCAACCTCAGCTCACACTTGGAGGTAACCCCAGAGGCTAGAGGTATGACATTTGAGTCTCAATATGTTCTTCTGGGCTGGCACCTCAAACACACTCCTAATTGCACAATCAGCTTCTGGAAAGCGGGGGCAGTCTTTATTTCGCTTTTTTTATTTTTTAAAAAAGCATTTGTATTAATACAACAACATACAAAAATATTCTTAACACACAAACATTCCATACATGGTATACAATCAATGGCTCATAATGTCATCACATAGTTGTATATTCATCGTCATGATGATTTTTTTTAACATTTGCATCACTCCAGAAAAAGTAAAAAAAGAAAAAACTCATGTATACCATACCCCTCACCCCTCCATCTCATTAACCACTAGCATTTCTATCTACTCAATTTATTTTAACCTTTGTTCCCCTATTATTTTTTATTTTTTATCCATATTTTTTACTCATCTGTCCATACCCTAGTTAAAAGGAGCATCAGACACAAGGTTTTCACAATCACACAGTCACATTGTAAAAGCCGTATCATTATACAGTCATCTTCAAGAAACAAGGCCATTGGAACACAGCTCTACAGTTCAGGTACTTCCCTACAGCCACTCCAATACACCATAAACTAAAAAGGGGATATCTATATAATGCATAAGAATAACCTCCAGGATAACCTCTTGACTCTGAAATCTCTCAGCCACTGACACTTTATTTTGTCTCATTTCTCTCTTCCCCCTTTTGGTCAAGAAGGTTTTCTCCATCCCTTGATGCCAGGTCCCCTCTCATCCCAGGATTTCTGTCCCATGTTGCCAGGGAAGTTTACAGCCCTGAGAGTCACGTCCCATGTAGAGAGGGAGGCCAGTGATTTCACTTGCCATGTTGGCTTAGAGAGAGAGGCCACATCTGAGCAACAAAAAAGGTTCTCTGAGGATGACTCTTATGCCTAATTTTAAGTAAGCTTAGCCTATCCTCTGCAGGAATAATTTTCGTAGGGGTGACCCCCAAGATCAAGGGCTTGGCCTATTGCTTTAGTTGTCCCCACTGCTTGCTAGTTTATTTTGCTTTTAACAATGGCTTACATATCCCAAGAGCCCACTAATCATTGGTTAAAGAAATTAATATTATATTTTTACCAAGAGCTACGTTATAAGAAACAGTACAAATATTAATATAAGGGAGCAAACTTTCATTGGTTCTTTGGTTATGGCAACTGGGATGACTGTCCCTTTCTCCCCTTAATCCTAGGTGGTGAAGAAGTCCTTCCTACTAGATGCTTAAGGGGGTGAACTCTGACTCCTTGTTAGAAGAGCCCCGACTAACCAAGGCGCCCACGTGGCACCTCGCATAGGCTATGTTTGTATCCAGCACTCATAACACCATAGAACAATGTAGCTTCTTCTGATGTCCAGGCCGGTTGGCATTTCAAGTTGTGTCCGCTCTCCTTAAATATTGAGAAACAATCCTCCAGGCGCCGTCATCAGAAAAGGCGTCTGCGGTGGCTGTGCCTGACTGCTAGCCAATGTGCTCCTCAAGCTTATTTGTGTCTAGCTTCAGTAATGAAATTCACTTCAAAGAACCCATGAGGAGTTTACCACATCTCTAAATTAAAAACAGAAATTAAGTTAAAAGCACCTTTCTGACAAATTTTGGAAAGCTCTGGTGTCATTGGATGCTGATTCTTCTGGGGCATCAGGATGAAAAGGAATAGAGGTATAGAGAGCCCTTTAAAGACCTCAGTAAACAGTCCCTGGAAACAGATACTTAGAACCCAAAAGAAAACCAGAGATACAATTATTTGCAACTCTAACCACTCACAACCCCCTTTTCAGCCTAGGACCAGAGAGACCTGCACAGAAGTCCTCAATTCATTGTCAGTGGGAGAGCAGGGTTGACCAGCCGCCTCTCTGGGTGGCTCACTTTTTGTCCTTTCCAGTCCAGCCCAGATACAAGGGGACAAATGTGGCCACATAAACCACAGAGCCACAGCCATTTTTTTTCGGGTTTTGAGACCCCGGCCTTGTGAGAGAAATCAGCAAGCTGTCCTGAAGATGCAGGTGCTGTTGCCTTCTAGGAACACCTCAACAGTGACCATCGGTCTGGGAAAGAAGGGGCATTTTCAATAGCAATGGCCTAAATGTAGAGATGAAATAAGATGAGGTATCCATCGTTTTATTTAAGGAAACAGAATACAAACTTTTCAACAGCCTTATTAAACATCACTAAATCCATGATGGCAATCACGACTTCCGTAAAATTCTCGAATTATCTGGTATTGACATTTTCAAATATTTGTGTTACTGCTCACATCTAGCCACACAACTACAAAATGTTTTGACTCCACTGTTTTTTCAGATATTTTGGCATTTGAGATTCAGTCACTGAAACCTCAAACACTAAGTTGCAAAAATACGAATTTGTTAAGAATTTTGGAGACTTCCTGAAAACTGCCCCGTGACTTGAAGATTTGGGAGACTTCTGGGTCACCTTTACTTCCATACTATGTTTGCAAAACACTTTCTGAATGCCCATCAGGCATGTAAATAGTCACTGAAGCAGAATTCTCACAAACAGATTTTCTAATCAGATTTGTGAAACTAATGATGTGAAAATGGGCTTTAAAAGATCCTGACAGAGCTACATGCTTAAGGAAATATTTTAATTTTTAACAATTTACGTCATTTGTTCTTTACTGCACCAAGTGTAAAGCTTCTTAGTGTATTTTGCTGCACTTTGATTTTTCTGGAAATGATATCCACTTTGGAGCATAACAAGTTAAGAGCTGACGTAGTCACACTTCCTAGCACAGCTGAGCAGTTGCTGATTGTCTCTAATTAGCAGCTCTTCTGGGACCCTCTTTAGAATCTTGATCCGCTCCCTGAGGGACAATGATTTTCACAGGAACCCCCAAAGAGGAGGCAGGCAGAGAGAACTCTCTCATTAGGAAACCATGCAATTCCAACATGGTTGAGAACAAATAGCCCTTTTAAGGTCAAAACTGTTAATAATTGTGTTTTTGGCAACCATTGAAAAAGGAAAAATATTAGCATGAATTTCATAACATTTTAAAAGATTTTAAATTTCACTAATTTCAATAGGATGTCTGCTTTAATTTAGAAAAATGGAACATAATATATTTTGTCAGTGACAAGACATGCACTTTTTTACACTTTAGCATCTATAACATCGGGGCATTTTTTAGCTGTTGGTAACATTTAGCCATTTTATTATAATTTCAATACCAGTGATTTTTTTTCTGTTAGTATTACTTAAAATTATGGCTTATTTTACATTGGATAATATCTTAAATTTGAATAAATACAACTTTGATAGAAGGGGATGGTGTTATCCAGCCACAGACCATGTTTGGTGTCCTTATGGATTTTCAATTTCTTGAGGAAAAATTTCCTACTTCCCAGGCATCTTTTGCCCTCTGGAATGGGAAATGACCACTGCAGTATATCCTATCATTTGTATTAACCAACAAGTTGTTCCTGTGTATAAAATGAAACAAAATCAATAACCCTGTTTTCAATCTAGAGTGTAGGTTTCTGGTAGATTTTCATTCATTACCGATGTACAGTCTCTGCAGTTCCAGATTTGTTGCATCTCCATCAAGCATGGCAGACCTTCTCTTAGTCTACAATGTAATGTTGCTCATAGTCATCAGCCAGCATTTCTCCTGATTTCAACAGAGGGCCTAAGTTATGCTTTTAGATGACTCAGTGGTCAGATTATTCTTTTATAACCCCTGTGTATCTAACACAAAGTTCAAAAAAGTCTAAAACCCATTAGTAAACTGTACTCAAGGATTTACAATTACTTGATGGGATGAATGCAAAGGTAAAGCTTTATGAAAAAAATGGAACTTATACTGTAATATCCCCAGGAAGGTGTCAGGAGTTTCAGAGGAAAAGCGGTGGGTGGGTGTAGAAGCAAAAGAAGAATATTTAAACTGAGGCAAGCATAAGAGAACTTGAGTCATTTGTTAAAAGATGGAGTCCAATTCCATATTTAAAAAAAAACCAACCAAAACACATCTGGCCCCAACCCACCAATTAGATGTGACTCAAAATATGGAAAACACTGGTTTATCGAACGCAACCGTCTTCTGGGTCCCTTATGTTGACTATCTCACATTCATGGGCACATAACGTTAGTCCCATTTTACAGGTGAAGAAACTGAGGCTCGTAGGGTTTCCTCCATCCCTCCTCACTTCCCCACCCCACCACCATATTGGAGAGCTAATAAATGACCCAGTGTCTGGTTGGCTCCAGAGTCTACGATCTTCTCACACTCCACCACTGAAGGATAGGAAGGAGTCCAGTACTAACAAGAAGGAGGTATTTCAGTGGGGGGAAGGGGAAACAAAGGCACAGTGTCAGGACTAAGTTATCAGCTTAAGTGGGTTTTTATTCTGCAATGGTCTTCAGGGTGATAACCTTGGGACTTTATCTTATAGATCCTGAGGATTTTGAGTAGCAGGGAGTGCATTTCCTAAGAGCTAGAATGTTAACTTTTGTAACCACTTTACGTGCATTTATCAAGTTCAGGAAATCTAACATTGCTATAAAACTTACAGCCTATATTCCAATTTTCTCACTTGTCCCAATAATGTCCTTCTGGGCCTTTTCCCCCTATTGTTAGATCCAGTCCAGGATCATGTATTGCAAATCATAGTCATCATCTCTTCAGTTACTCTTTTCTAAAAAAATTATGGAAACATATATACGACATAAACTTTACCATCTCAGCCACTCCCGAGCATATCATTCAATGAGATTAATCGTGTTCACAATGTTGTGTTACCGTCTCCACCATTCATTACCAGTAGTTCCCCATTACCCCAAATAGAAACCCTAAACCGATGATGCCTTAATTCCCATTTCTCCTGCCCCTTGCCTTCAGTAAACTGTTCTCTGCTTTGTGTCTCTATGAATTTGCATTTTCCAGCTATCTCATATCTGCGGAATCATACAGTATCTATCCTTTTGTTTCTTGTTTGTTTTACTCAACGTGATGTCTTCTAGGTTTATTAGTGCACTGGAGTACATCAGAACATTCTTTTTTTAAGGCTGAGTAGTATCTATTGCATTTTGTTTATCCATTCATCTGCTGATGGACACTTGAGCTCCATCTACCTCTTGGCTATTGTGAGTAATGCTGCTATGAACATTGGTGTACAAATAACTGCCTGAGTCCTTGCTTTCAGCTTGTTTGGATATATATCTAGGAGTGGGATTGCTGGGTCACATGGTAATTCTATGTTTAACTTTTTGGGGATCTTCCAAAACTGTTGTCCACAGCCGCTGCACCATTTTATACTCCCATCAACAATGTGCAAAGGTTCCTATTTCTCTACATCCTCATCAGCACTTGTTATTTTCCTTTTTTTTTAAATAATAGTAGCCAAGTCACTTTACAGATAAGGAAACCGAGACTATGTAGAGCTAAGTGAGGGGCAGTCTAATAACAAAGCTGCAGTTATTAGGTCTTAAAAAAAAGACTATGATTTTTGTGCAACTCCCTCTTCTATTTTTTCCAGTTTTACTAACTGTTCTAATGACATCAACATTTACACAGAAGAGTATCTGATTATTCTGGAGAATGAAGGCTAGAACCCAGGGATTCAGAGAACTTTAAACACAATTTGTTTATAAAACTCTGGTTAACTCATTTTATGGTCCCATGAATATGAATAGAAAGGAATTAGGCAAACATTAAAACCATTTGATTGGTTGCAAAAGAAGTATTATTGCTTGTTTTTATTCTAATAAGCATTGTTATAATATTTTGTGCAATAAACATAATTTAAATGTCAAAGTATACATTATTTTTCCAGATAACACAAGGTGAGGTCCCTGATTCACCATCTGTGTCCAAAGCACTGTCCAAACACAGGAGGGCCCAAGCTCTCGGATGTCAGGCCTGGGCAGTGTGGATTAGAGCTGTATTTTTAAAGACACTTGATGTTAAAGGAAAGCAGGTGACTCATTCAAAAAGTTAATTCATATTGCATCCTTGCAGGCATTGCATGGAAACACCTGGAAAGGATGAAAGGATGCAGAGATGTGACCAGTTTGCATAAGATAAACTTCACCTGACAAAATACAGGTAATCAAACAGGAAAATGCAAACTCCTCATTAACTGTGGAGAGTCAATGAACCTGGCCATGAGGATTCAACTGACCAAGGAAACTCTACTCATGGTCCCCCAGGTGGCCCTAAAAAGGCCACAGAAGTCACTGTTCTTCACGAAGAGGATGTTAGAAAGAGGAAGCAGCAAACTTCTCCCAACCTGAACTCCTATGAGCATGAGCGCACATCAAGGCCACCCAATTGGAAGGGGGTCTCCAGTGAGGATTGGGGGAGGGTGGCCCCAGAGCTGGAGAAGACGCATTCCCTGAAATGTTCCCTCAAAGTCTACAAATATTCAGAACAGGACACTGCACTCATACATTTAAGTGTGAGTTGTACATGTGTGAGTGTGTGCTGAATGGGTCTATGAGTTTACTTCTAAGTGTGTGTGTGAATGAAAGTGTATGAGTATGTTTAAGAGAGTGTGTGAAAGTGTATGAGGGGATGTGTACCTTAATATATGTGGGGGGCATGAGTGAGTGCGTGTGAGTCTGTAAGTTGAGTGTGAGTATGTGAATGAGTGATAGTGAGTGGATTTGTGTGTGTTTTTGTGTATGCCTATGTGTGAGCATGTGTGTATGTTTTTCTGCATGATTAGATTTGTCTGCATGTGTATGAATATAAGTGAATTTGTGTATACATGTGTGTGCTTATTGATTTATTTGCATATGTGTGAATGTTCATATGAATATGTTTGTGTGTAAGCATGTGTACATGTGTGTATGGATTCAGCATGCACATGTGTATATGTATGTGTGCATAGATGTGAACGAGCATATGAATGTGTGTATGTGCACATGCATACAAGTGCGTACATGCATGCAAATGTGTGTGCTTGTGTGTGGATATGGCACAGCTGTATATGTACATGTGTAGATGTGAATGCACATGAATGTGTGTGGTGTATGTGCACAGTGTGTAAGGTTACGGTACATGTGTGGATGTGCTTGTGGTGTGTGCAGTGTGTAGGGTTACATGTACGTGTGTGTGGGTGTGCATGTGGGTATGTGCACAGTTGCATGTGGGGATGCATGTGTGTGCGTGTGTGTGCTCTTTCCCAGAGCTACTCGGGCACTGACAAGAATGCACAGGCTGCCCTGCCTCCATTGTGTGCGCTCCATTTATCATAGGCACATGGGACACGGCTTTGTCCCCTTTCTTTTCAATCTGAAAGCAGCTCTTGAAGTGTAACGGGGTTTATTTGGAAACCGTCTATTTCCGTAGGTGAGACCTTTTGTCCTGGTGAACAGCAGTCAGAGGACAAGATGTACAGCCCCAGTTTTAAAATAGCTGTGCACATTTTCCTCCACCCGTGAGACAATTCCGGCCCTGAGGTCTTTCAGATTCACTCTCAGGTAAACAGCGAGGGACAGGCCAACCAGCATGGGAGCAGCTGCCCCCAGCTCCACCCCCCCAGGCTGTGCAGGAGTGCCTGCTGTCACCCCGGCTGTGGCTGCAAATACTTTCCGTAGCTCGCCCAGGAGAAAAGCTCTATACAAGGCTTTGCCCAGATCAGTTATGATTGAGTCTGTAGCCACTTTGTTTTGCAATCTATGCTTAACTCTACATGCTTAGAGGCTCTTGAAAATATTAAATCGAATGCTGAATGCTTGATCTTGCTTAACCTAAAATTATAAAATTCCTAAAGTTCGTAAAAATCCGTCCGTCTTAAAAGGAAAAGAGACCAGTTCGTTGCAGGGAAAGATGTGGTCTTGAGGCAAGGAAACAAGTTTTAGGGACATCCAGATCCCAAACAACTGTTTATAAGGCCAATGACTCACACGGGGCCATGGGGTGGGGGGGATTTCCCAACCACCTCAGGTCATAAAACCTTAGAGACAGCGATGCTTTCAAGTGTGGCTTAAAGCAACGCCACGGCTGAGCCTCTCCTGCTGAGACTCTTGCCTCTCTCTTCTGCACTTTGGGGATCCGGGTTCCTCCTTGCACAGAAGGCTTCAGGGGTGGGAGTTGGGGTGGGGGTCTCATCTGAAAACTTCCATGGGAGAAACACTCCTGGGCTTTCACCTCCTGGGCCCAACCCAGCTTGCTGAGAATTTGGGAAGATAAAATAACAGAAGACCTTCATTCTTAGACTTGGCACCACTGGCGGCCCCGAGACCAGCGCCACCACTTCTGCACTTGGCAGGGCAAGTAACTTCAGTTTCGGGGCGATGAATTTGATGTCTGAGCCAAACATTAGAAGGAAGCAGAGTTCCTGAATGTTAAATAGAATGGTTCAAACTTTCCAATATATGGCATTTGGAGAACAAGGAGGAGTAAGTTGCCTGGAGCAAGAGTTTAAACTCAGTTGAGGGGTAGGGGGAGGCAACCAACTCCTCCTCCAGCTTTGTACCATTTATCCAGGGGACATCAGGGGCAGGGTGTTGAAAATACACTTCTGCAGGGTCCTTCTTTATAAAGCAGGGCCAGTAGGGGGTAAACCTTGGTGCCTTCTGCCAGGCAAATGGGTTGACAGCCCACCTAGTACTATGCATTCCCTTGTCTAAGGAATGCAAATCTTCTGGGTGAGCGCCCTGGGTCAGAAGATGTGGGCAATGACATCACCTGTTTCTCTGGGATGCTACGAAGATTAAAGGAGCAAGACCCATGGAGCCCCATCCCTGGGACATACTTACAGTCCCATCCACTTGCCTACTGAATCCCAGAAGGCCAGACATTTGTGTTGCTTTTTCTTACTTTTTCTCCTGCTTGGTACTGTTAAAATTAAGTGAGAACAAATGAAATCAGAAAGAAAGATAGACGATAAAGACTGAGATGGTATAATCTAGTAATGCCTAGAGTGTATAATGATAGTGACTAAATGTACAAATTTAAAAAATGGTTTTGCATGAGGAAGAACAAAGGAATGTCATTACTGGAAGGTGCTGAAATTAGGTGGTAATTAATATTTTAAAATGTTAACTTATGTGTGAAGCTAAAGCAAAAAATGCTTGTTTGGTACAAAATTTATATTTTGACTAGTACATTTCCTAATATAACTTATGTAGCTTAATTGAACATCATAAGTATATGGAACCTTCAGTAGGGCATGAGATTTTGTTGGTTTATTCAGAGTGATGCCTCAATAAATCCCAAAGTGATTTGAACAGTGAATAAAAAAGTATTTGCAAAGTCCACTTTGGGGAATGGTGAGAAAGGGGGAAATTCAACTTCCCCAAGTTGATAGTCTCACAAGCAGTACGGACAACAAAAGCTATAGGCTGAGCCCCCAATCTTGGGGTTTATTCATATGAAACTTAACCCCACAAAGGATAGGTCAAACCTACTTAAAATTAGGCCTAAGAGTCACCCCCAAGAGAACCTCTTTTGTTGCTCAGATGTGGCCTCTCTCTCCAGCCAACACAACAAACGAACTCACCACCCTCCCCCTGTCTACATGGGGCATGACTCCCAGGGGGTGTTGACCTTCCTGATAACATGGGACAGAAATCTTAGAATGAGTTGAGACCCAGCATCAAGGGATTGAGAAAACCTTCTCCACCAAAAGGGAGAAGACAAAATGAGACAAAATGAAGTATCAATGGCTGAGAGATTCCAAACAGAGTCGAGAGGTTATCCTGGAGGTTACTCTTACGCATTAAATAGATATCACCTTGTTAGTTAAGATGTAATGGAGAGGCTGGAGGGAACTGCCTAAAAATGTAGAGCTATGTTCCTTGAAGATGATTGCATAATGATATAGCTTTCACAATGTGACTGTGTGATTGTGAAAACCTTGTGTCTGATGTTCCTTTTATCTACCTTGTCAACAGATGCATAAAACATATGGAATAAAAATAAATAATAGGGGGAACAAATATTAAAATAAATTTAGATTGAAATGCTAGTGATGAATGAAAGGGAGGGGTAAGGGGTATGGTATGTATGAATTTTTTTCTGTTGTTTTTTTATTTCTTTTTCTGAATTGATGCAAATGTTCTAAGAACTGATCATGATGATGCATATGCAACTATGTGATGATATTGTGAATTACTGATTATATATGTAGAATGGAATGATCAAAAGTTAAGAATGTTTGTTTTTTGTTGTTATATTTTTTTAATTAAAAATTAATAAAAAATTAAGTGAGAAGCATTGAATTCATCCACTCCAAAAACATTTACTTAGCATCTGCTATTTGCAGCATTATTCCAGGTGCTGGAGAACTGACAGTGATGTACCTATAAAACCTCCAGGAGTGAAGAGTTAGATGGCATTGCATGGCCTCTACAGTGGTGAGGGATTCCTGGGCAGGGTGGCAGTTGTATTTTCCAGGAATGACTGCAATTTTACCTCTCTCGTCAAACATGCTGCCACTTCTCCAGGAAGGGAGGTATGTTTCCCTCCCTCTAAACCTGGGCACATCTATGATATGATAGAATGTGACAGAAGCAATGATACATGACTTCCAGGGCTAGGTCATAAAAGGCAATATGCTTCCTCCTTGCACTCTCTCAAGACCTGTACCTTAGAGCCCAGAGCCAGCAGATAAAAGTTCTGCTCATCTGCTACATAGGAAAGCCACACAGGAGGCCATGTGGACATGGACCTGGCCGAGGAGCCCCTGCCATCCCAGCCCCAGATGTGTACATCTTTCCAGTCAAAGTACCAAATGAACGGCTAAGAGCCTCTAGGTGATTCCAGCTCCAGCCTTCCAGCCTTCCATCTGAGGTCCCAGCCATCAAGCAACAGAGACAAGCCATCTCCCATGTACCTTGTCTGAACTCCTGAAGGAATCTGTCAACTTAGTGTCTGTCATTGTTGTAAGCCACTACATTTTGGGTGTGGCTTGCTATACAACCGGAGTAGATAGAGCACACAATGGCATAAGATGTTTCCTAAGGGAAGTTTTTCAACCAGTATTCTCAACGGTGGGAGACTGGCAATAGGCTTTAGATGCTTGTCATTCTTCCATAAAAGCAAATCTTATAGACCCTTGATTTCCTGGTTTTGATGTAGATCTGGGGAGGGAATGGGGGGAAAGCACATGAGCTTAAACTACAGTGTTTCCAAGTGTGTTCCACAGAACATTGGTTCAAAGGGACATTATGAAAAAAGAATTTATAAGAGAGAGAGAGAGAAATACTGAGTATAGCAGTATCCTAGGCAGGACCCTGAAACTTGTGGCCTGGGAACCTTCCCTCGCCTCACATAGGGCAGGTGACAAGAACCAGAGAGTCAAAACCGCAGGAGTACCCCTCCATCGGTGCTGGATGGGAGGGGCGGGAGAGCATCACACCTTCCTCATCCTCCTAGGTGTTTTCTACAGTCTCCCAGAGTTCCCCAATGCGATCGAGGCCCAGCTACCCTCAGTGGTACTTTCTCAGTAGCACACATTCTACTGGTTTCCTTCCCATGCCCTCTCCTTTCCCCTCTCCCTAGCAGTGCCTCCTGGCCCTACCTCCCAAATAATACCTGTGCATGGAAAGGTATTATTGTCTGCAGGTCTTCTAGAGGAGCCCAGATCAAGACACTAGGTATTTTTTTCATTTTTCTGCACCATTCTTCAGACATGGATATACTAAAGCTCATTGAGACTCTCCAAGGTGGGCACTGAGATATCAGCACTGCAGAAACATATCTGACCATGAAAATCTTTCTTTCCTGGAAACATCTTGCCATGCATTTCTTCTTTGTTAAGAAGTATTACCTTAAAGTTATTTATCAAATAAGATTTTATAAGATTTCATTGGCTAAACATCTTCTGCAAGTAAATGATTCATACAGTAGCAATTTTTCATCAACTTATGGGCAATTGAAACAGGGAAAACTTTAAAATCAGACTTGAAATTATACCTGGCCGTCTGAGAGCTGCTAGTCCTCTACCAACTTAAATTTCTTTGCCTGTGCCAGCATTAAACCTCATTAAAAAGAATGACAGCAATCTCTTTGAAAAGTGGAGATTGTGGGTCTTTGAAATATCCACATGTGCTCAACTAAAACTGAAGAATAATTCAGATCTAGCACAGGCAGGTCTTACACAGGCAGGTCCTACTTCTCAATGGAGCCTGCAATCCCTTCCAGAAACACAGTTAGCAAGTGGCAGACCAACCCAGGAAAAATTATTCCAGGGTCAATGCTCCTAACCATTCCACAATGAAACTACAAGAACAGTGAAACCTGGACTGAACTAGTTTGAATTTCTTTCTCCTCCATATATTCTCCCTTGCAGAAAAAAAGTCATGAGAAATTTGGAAAGCATCTATCTGAATTTCTAGCAGCCAAAGAAAAGCCCAGATAACCAGAGAAACAGAAAATGTTTTATAATGTAATCAGGTTCATGGTCAAATAAATTATGTCTTATTCGTGTGCATTATACATCCAAGAGACAGGCATTCCCTGTAGCCTCTACCCTGGGGAAATAAGGTATGCATGTGCCTTTACCTAAGTTGTCATCTTTTTCTTCTGGTTCTTCTCTTGAAATTTTTCTTTTCCTTTCCTGTTTGCCACTGTCCAGCAAAGACAAATGGAAAGTGTGAGGGAAGGCAATGATAAGTTGAGGAATCTTAAAAATACGATTCAAGAAAATAAACAAAACCAAAAGTTAATTCTTTAAATAGATTAATAAAATGTATTAAAGCCAAGTGAAAGAAAAGATAAAGTAAAAGAGATAAAAAAAACCCGCGTCAGAAATGCAAAAGGGCATATGAGTGCAGACCCTACAGACATTTAAAAGTTAAAAAGACTTTATATACAGCTTTTAGCAATGTATTTGACAATTTAGTTTAAACAAATTCCTTAAAAGATGTAATGTAAAAACTGATATAAGAAGAAACAGAAAATTTGCGTAGTCCTTTATCTTTTAAAGGATTTGTATCCATTATTGAAAACTTTTTGTAGACGGTATTTCAGACCCACACTGCCTCACAGGTGAATTCTTCCATATTGTAAGCATAATCTTATAGCAAATCTTTCAGATAAAAGTATAGTAAAAGCTACTAAATTTCAAATTAATTTAAATATCTGAACTCTTCCTTTCATGTCTTCTTTCTCCCCCTCTGTGAGGTCAGAAATCACCTTCTGTAGAGGGGTAATGTGTGGCATTCTTTGGTAATTTCCCCTGACCACTCAGCTCTGAATCCATCCGCCACCTGTTTTACATTTACATCTCCTCCCTGTTCCTTAAATCCATGAATCCATTCTTATTTCAGTCCCTGTCAGACCCTCATTTCAACTTCTGCATAAAATTAGACTGAGTTTATGTTCACCTAACAAACAAGGGCAATAAAATTGAACGGAGAAAATATATCATCTGATTCATCCTTCACAATTAGTCAATCTTCCAAAAATATTTAATCTTCCAGTCATGATTTATAGTAGGCATAATTTTCAATAGTTCCAACCATAATGTGAATATAATTTCATGAAATGCTAATCCATTCAATAATAGATCATAAATGTTCTTCCATGTTGCTTAATAATAGTCATAAATATTTTATTTGTTAGAATATAATTCCAAACGCTATCCTCAGAAGTGTATCACCTTGCATGTTTCACTGTTTCCAAAGTATTTGTCTTGGTAAGAATCTTCTCCATTCTCCAGTCTTCATATTTCCTTTTTTTCAATTATTCATATTATAATGCCATAACATATATTTACATCCTTAAACTTACCATTTTTCTGAATCTGACCTACAGAAAGATACACAGATGTATATGCATATATGTGTGTAACACTTTTTTATAGTTACCAAACCCACTGACAACCAACTAAATACCTACTACTAGGAAATAGTTTAAGTAAATTATAGTATATTACACACAATGGAATATCATCAAAAAAAGAATGAAATATAACTACAAAATACAACTCAGAAAATATGTCCCAAGAAAAAATTAGTTATATAACATAACCTTATTTTTAATCTTGGATTGCCACTAAATGATTATTTTTAGAGGAAAGGATTACAGGAATTTCATTTTACACTTTATACTTCTCTGCATTGTTTTGTTTTGTTTTTATGACCAGAATGTATAAATTCCATAGTTAGGAAAATATAAAGAAGAAAGTACTTAAGGTGTGTACGTAGAACTTTAACAAAGAACACAATTCCACCAGATTTTAGGCATAGATGTGAAAATCAATAGTCTCTTGCAGAAGGCAATGTGTATTGTGACCCTGGTGTATAACCAGATTCATTTCTGAATGTCTGGAGGCATTCAATGATTCAACAAATATTTATTGAGCATGCCCTGAGATAAGATCTCTGATCTCATAGAGCTTATATTCTACTACGTAAAAACAGACTATGAGCTTGTAGACAAATAAGTAAAGAGAGTAATTACAAAGCAGGTATTAGAGATGAATGCTGAGAACAAAATACATGTGGTGATAAGATAGAAAAGGAAGGCTCCAGTAGATAGGGTAGTTTGGAAAAGGCCCCTGCAAGGGCAATATGTGAGCACACCTGGGGCTGAGGGAGAATGAGCCAGCCTAGCAAAGAGCTAAGGAGTAGCATTCCGGGCAACAGACATATCAAGCAAAAAAGTCTTGAAGTGGGACTGATGAGCTGAGAGGAGTTGGGGAGTTGGGAGAGGGAGTCAAGAGAAACTTCTAAGCTACTGGTACATATTAAACTGGTGGATGTACAAAAATCTCACGTACATCCATATCCATAGTTTAGCACATGTGGATATTTCAAAGACAATTGATGTATTTTGTCAATTGTCTTTTAAATGACTATAGGTTCTTAGCCATCTAGCATTTCTGTTTTCTTACTACTTTTGAAGAGATGTCAAACCTTGCCCAGTGCATGGCAAGATAAAAATAGAGAGGCATTTATTCATGCCTTAATCAAGAGTTTACTGGGAGTAACCTTGAATTGGTCAGTTCCCCAGACATCAAACTGCAAACAGTGATGCGAAGAGGCAGTGTGAGTGTCTGAAGGACACAGTCCGGTGCTTTGAGCTAAGAGATACCACCCTGGCATAGGTCTAACTTGTAATAAAATTTAGCCACACTGAGTGGCCTTCCATGTTAGATGGCATGTGGGTGTTGCCCCAAGCCCCTTGCCAGATCAGTGCACACATTCCCCAGCAATGGTGGAGCAGGCCTGCTGAGGACACATGAGTGGCATGCCCCCACCATGGACAAGGGCCCTTGGCTGATGGCACCACTAAGACCAAGTAAGTAACAAACACTTACGCGACCTCCAGCCAGGATGGGACAAAAAGGACAAGACTGTGCTTCAGCGGAGAGGTCACTCTGCCTGTAGCTTATACTCCAGGACTCTCCCCACCCCTCACTCTTGCTCTGTCTCTCCCCTGCCCTCTCTCATTCTGTTCTCCTGAGAATACTTTCCAGAAAATTTCTGCTTCTGGGAACCCACCTAAGGCATGAGGGAGACAGACATGTTCATTTAGCATCACCTGAATCTGCTCTCAGGACAGAACTGCCTGTCAAGATGAAATGTTTGGGGTGGCTGCTGTGGCTCAGCAGGCAGAGCTCTGACCTGCCGTGCTGGAGGTCTGGAGTTCGATCCCTGGTGCCTCCTGCCCATATGCAAATTAAAAAAAAAAAAAAGATGAAATGTTTGTGAAATAGCCAATGCAGCTGTTTAGAATGAAAAAGCAAGCTTTGTATCGACATTAAATTTCTTGAACTTGATAACTGTACTTCAGGTGATTACACAAGTGAATATCCTTATTCATAGGAAAAGCATGTGTAAATATGAAGTATTCACGGAGCATGATGTATGCAACCTATTCTCAAATGTTTAGAAGATTAGATAGATAGATAGATAGATAGATAGATAGATAGATAGATAGATAGATAGATAGACAGACAGATAGATACAGGTAGAATGCTAGGGCAAATGTGGCAAAATGTTGAAAGTTGATGGCTTTGGGTGGAGGTTTTCTTGGAGTTCTTTGTATGAGATTGGTATTATTTTCACAACTGCCCATACATTTGAAATTACTTCACAATAAAAATTATGATATATGAATAAATAGATATATCAATTAATTTTAAAACAAACAAAAAGCAAGTACTTAAAATGAGTGCCTGGAGTGGGCACTGCAGTGATGATGTGACCTTTGGTTTTCAATGCCAAATGTCTGGTTCCGGACATGTCTTCAGGCCTCCGCAGATGATGTTTACCTAACTAAATGTGCTAGGCAATGGCATCAAACACTAGGAGATCACGTGGGCTTCAGCAAACAGTCAACAGATGCATGCTGTTTATTTTGTTTTTCAGTCTTTTCATATTTTTTCATAAACCACAACAGTCATTTTGCTTATAGGTTATCCCAAATTAATGCTCACTGGGGCATGTTTCCCAAGCTAATGACTATATTGCCTGCAAAGCAAGGAGCCCTCATCACAGGCAATTACCTGAAATATGCCATATCCTTTGATAGCAACTATCTTAGTTTTCTGCTTGCTTAATCAAACACCATACTGTGAGTTGGCTTGAACAAAAGGAATGTATTGGTGCATGGTTTTGAGTCTAAAAGTTAAACATCCAAATATCAGCAAGGTGATGCCTTCTCCCAGAAGATTGTGGCATTCACAAACTGGCTTCTGGAAATCTTTGGTCTTTGCCTCTTCTGTCCATGGCAATGCATATGGAAGCACTTTCCTCTTTCTCTTCGGGGTTCTGTTGATTTCCAGCTCCTGGCTACTCCCTTTGGCTTTTCTTTTTCCATATCCAATTTCCTTTGCTTATAAGGACTTCAGCCATATTGGATTGGGGCCTACCCTCATTCAGTTTGGTCACACCTTAACTAGAAACATCTTCAAAAGTCCTATTTGCGAATGGGTTCACATCTTCAAGACCAGGTTTTTGGACCAGAATGTGCCTTTCATGGGAGACAGGATCCAATCCCCGGCAACCACATGCCCCAGTGACCATCAGTTCGTGCGCACGGCTCTCTATCTGCATGGTGTTTCCCTGAGTCCTCCCTGAAATTTCAGAACAAGCTATTGCAAACTTCTGACATCTCTTCCAAGAGATGTAAGTGTTCCTAAAAAAATTCACACAATATATTAATTTCCTAGTATTGCCATAACAAATCGCCACAGACTTAGTGACTATAAACAACAGAAATTTATTCCGTTATGGTTCTGGAGCCTAGAAGCCTTCAATCAAGGTGTCGGCAGGGCCATGTTCTCTCTGGATGGTCTAGGGAAAAATCCTTCCTTACCTCTTCCAGCTTCTGGTTGACTTCTAGCTGCATCCTTCCAATCTCTGCCTCTGTAGCCACATTCTCCCTGTGTGTGTCCATGTCCAACTGTCCTTCTTACAAGAGCACAAGTCATTGAATCAGGGCCCACCCTAGTCCAGTGTGACCGCATCTTAACTTCGTTACATCTGCAAATACCTTATTTCCAAACAAAGTCACATTTGCAGGTTCTGGATTGGCATGGATTTGGGGCAGACACTATTTAACCCAATACACATGATTATATTTAAAATATCCTTTGCTGTATTTTTTTCTCTCTGTTCAAAAGCCTAAGAATAATATCTGAGAAAAAAGACAGCATTTGCAAAGACTCAGAATTAGAGACAAGGAATTTAATGAAAACTTCCAAAGGGAGCTTCCTTGGGTAAAAGAGAAGTTTTTCAATGATGTTGAAGGTTTCTCCCTTTTTGGAATTTCAGAATAAAGGTTCCATGTACATCCATCATGTGGAATTCCTGACACCTGTGGACACGACGGCCCTGAATGTAGATGTATGACTTCCTGAGTCAGCTGGGACCATAGTCAGCTACAGCCTTTAGCTGGAGGTTTAGCTTTGGATATAATGATAACCATGACAGAATAAAAATGGGAAAATTAAAGGTAAATGGAAGTTACATCCTCGGAGATATGCTTATACTGTAGTTTAGAGATACTACAAAAATTTCTGCCCCAAATCATAGTCTCTGAAATGGGTCTTCCCTCAATGTGCTCCCAGGGAAAAAAATTTGGCCTTATGTGTGGGAATGGTTACCCCACAACTCCTTTTTGGAGTGTCACATGGAGCTTCAGTACATATCTGGTTCTGAGCAATCATGGTGCAGGAAAAAAAATCATTTTAATCTTGTTTGGCACCAAAATGCCCAAACTGATTCAACCATGGAACTCTTTGTTAAGTAATAGGTATCAATATTGAACATTCTAAAAATCATCTTTGGGGATTCAAAATCACAGAGGGTTCATGTTTCTAAGAAATTAAATATGTTGTTTCCATTTTAGAACCAGATACTGTTCCATTTGTTGTGACTTGTCCAGGAATAAACAAGCATGTCAAATAATAGGAAAGATTGTGAAAATCATCACTTGACCCTCTGTGGGTAATTTTGAGCTGAAATGCTGTAGCTTCAATAAAAGCTGAAATTATTTAAAACACTTGCAATGCAGAGGGTTCAAATGCATTATTGGGTCCTTATTAAATAGGACTCAGAGGAAAAGAAAGTAGCCATATGGCAAAAGAAAATGTTTCATTCAAGAATTGCTCAGTGATTACATAGAGAAAAGGAACATTGGGCAATATATCAAAAATTTAAATTTTAACCTTTATGCGTTAAGAATATGGGTAGTTTTTTTCCACTGCTTAATACTTTTCTAAACTTATGTTGAAAGAGCATATTATTATGCTGATAAAAATATACTTCATATAAAAAACTAGTCTGTATGTGATATCTGCTATCAAGACTGCAAATGAATAAGTAGGTTTCCAATTGCACATATTGAATCAAATCAAAGGAGGGAGCCTTTCAGAGGGCTGCGGGTGCCAGCTCTCATATTTGAAGCTCCCTTTCACTTTATTTCATTTGCATTATCAAGTGGGCTAGAAATATGAATGGGATCAGGAAAGCTCAGCCTTCCACGGCTCCAGTCTAGAAGTCTCTCTTTCCAGATTTTCATTTTGATCCTCTCTGATAAAGTCCCTTCTGAAAGAAAGAAAATGAAGAGGGACAGGGGATGGATTTTACCATGACTAAAAATCAAGCAAGCTTTATAAAAAGGGGCACATTTTGGGAGGAATCACACACTCAGTACTTTCCGTTTTTCCATTTCTTGGCCGGATAGTTTCTTTACACTACTGGACACCATTTATCGTTAAACTTTTTTTTAATAGTTTACAAAAAGATTGCTGATTGACTAAAAATTACCATTTTATGGTGGGTTTAAATGAATGTTTGGGAAAGGGAAAATGTTCAAGAGTACGTAAAGTCACAAAGGAAATATAATAGTCAGTTGTCCAAGCACACTGGCATGCCTCGTTTCCCTCCAGCCACAT
This sequence comes from Myrmecophaga tridactyla, assembly GCA_004026745.1. NCBI lineage: Eukaryota > Metazoa > Chordata > Mammalia > Pilosa > Myrmecophagidae > Myrmecophaga > Myrmecophaga tridactyla. The sequence continues at coordinate 40,139 of PVIY010000389.1, read as the reverse complement.
TCAGCACGCCTGAAGTCAGGGCTGTCCCAAGCAAACAACACAACCTGGAGTGGCAGGTGGCAGGCCCAGCTGGGCTTTCAGCAGTGTGTGTGTTCACACCACAGCCCCTGCCAAGTTCTCCCAGCCTTGCACTTGAGTGTATACACCACGCCAGCACCGATTCCAGCACCCAGAGCTGTGGGAAGACAAATAATTACGACGAGGATGTGTAGGGAGAAGAGGCGGAAACACATGAGGCTGCCTTCCGTGATTTTCCCTTAAAAGAAGGCGGGATTAACAAATAACATCCTACTCCGAACGTCAGCTTCCTTCTTTGCCTTTTTCTGTCGCCCTCTGCACACACCTTTGTATCTGTGCATAGGAGGAAAGGGCACCTCATGGATACCTGAGCAAGACAATCCCAGAGCAGTTGCCTTTCCCCATCAGTCTACAGCGTGTCTTAGAAAGCTCCACAGCCTGTTGAATCAGCAAATGGGGCTATTTCCTTATCTTCTGTGACCTAATGACAAGTTTGGAACAAACGGGTAGCCTATTATTTTAACCATCAGCAATATTCATGAATATTTTTAGTGAATTAGGAATAGCTATTAGGTGGTGAATTAAGCGGTGAATCTAATCAGCAATAATTCAGCTACAGAGTTCTAGTTCTGTGTGGTGCAGATTTAATTCTGTGTAGTACTTACTTATCAAAAGATGAAATTAATTGTTTCTCATGGTCGGGGGGGTGAAAAAAACTCAATGACAGCAATAATATTTAGCCCAATTGGCTTTTAAATCACTGCCTGTTAACTCCAAGCTCATCAAACCTGGGAGTGTCTAAAATAAACAAGAGAGAGAAGGAAAGAAAGGAAGAGAGAGAGAGAGAAGGAGGGCGAAAGAAGGAAGGAAGGAGAGAGGAAAGAAGGCAGAAAGAAAAAAATGAAAGAGAAAGAGAACACACACTAACACCCATATTATAGGCAGCTTTTATTTTGGAGGGAGCTCCAAATTGTGAAAGAAAAGGAAATATTTCCTGTCTCGCACCGTTAACAACTGTATTAACATGAAAACACCTGGGTGACACATTTTATAAGTGCCTACGAAGTGGGAGATGGGTGGTGTTTAGAAAGTCAAGAGACAGTAACATTTTATCGGTTCCCAAAATGAAATAACTATGCAGTTCCTGCCGGTCCCGCGCACTTTCGATCCTTCACCAAACGGAAGAAGCAGGAAGAAGCGGAGAAGCAGTCTGGGGCAGCCTCCCTGCTTCGTTCAGCACAACCCACCAGGGAGCCCTGACATCAGTGGCCCACTTCCAGGAGACCCCCACCCAGATGGAGAGCCTGCAGCTTGTTTTTCTACTGCACGTTATCACTAAGGACAGCTCAGCCTCCTACAGGCTCCATCGCTCCACCTCCCTAACTGATCCCCGTCAAAAGCTCCCTTGCTGTCATTAAGACCCATTCCTCCCGGCTAGCTTGCCTTCGGATACACACAAACTCAGAGCCATTCCCGTCAGGCAAAATGCTTTCCTCTCAGCCGCCTACACCCAGGCCCCTGGAGAGACAAGAAGACACAATGGGGAGAAAGCCCCGTTTTGCTCTTGCCTGAGATTCCCTGGTTTCTTTAAGGTTCCCCCAGAAGGAAAGATGGAGGCAGATTTCTAAAGATTAATAAAAGCATGGCTTAGTAAAATAAAACAGAGAGAGAGAGAACAAAATGCTCTTCTCTATCCCTGCCCCTTGGTGTGTTTTTCTCCTGCAAACCAATTAAGGAGAATTATTTGCACTGGCATCATTTCATGTAACTATAAAATAGTATACAGAGGATCTTCTATCTCGCGTTCCCTCTCCCAGATTATTTTTATCAAGAAGAGTCCCTAATACTTGAGAGAGCAGAAATACAGAGAAGTTAGGATCATGGTTCCAATTTTGAAAGACCACATGGATTTTGCATGAGAAAAATCCTCAATTTTTGCAAAATCATTTAAGTATGAGAAAAAACACTGCATTTCTGCTTTATCCAGATCATTATTAATCCTCTGAAAATATATTTCATGAATCAAGAACAGCCATTAGGTGGCAAATCTAATTAGCAAAGATTCAACTATGAGAGTTCTTCAAATAGCTGAGCAAATATTTCCCAGCATAACTGTGATAATCCCTTCTGATGCCTTCTTACAGCTCACAATTACTAGCCAGGAAACTTTACAGAAACAGAAAAATCCCATTCCAAACAAACAGCATCATTCCTTGAAGCACCACGTCCTGATGCTAGGCTAAAAGGAAAGAGATTTGCCTCCTTCAAAATAAAGCTCCATCTTAATTTTTCACACGTGTTTTACATACTTATTGAAAATCTGAGATATGGGAGAATATGTAAACATAGAATATGGGATTTCTGGAACACAATGCAAAAGCATAAATCATTATAAGAAAGCTTGATAAATTCAGGTATATTAAAGGTCATTACTTCTCTAAACATCAAAAAATTCCAAAAGTAAGCCCATCAAATGAGGAGAGAAGATATTTACAGTACAGCTAATTAACAAAAGAAGAGTATTCACATATATAAATTAATAAGATAAAGCATAGTTCAACAGGAAAAAAGGAGGCCGAAGAACATGCACAGACTTTTCAAAAAAGAAAAGGAAAATGCCAATGAACATATTAAAGAAGGAAAATGAAGCTAAAACTGCAGTGAAATAAGATTTCATATGCAGCCAATTGGACTTGAAGGTCTGGCACTCCCAAGTCCTGGAAGGAGTTGTGGTTCCCTCACACTCAGCAAGTTTGAAATTGATGCGAAAACTCCAAAGTCAGTGTAGCTGATTACTGTACTCTAAAGCCATTTGAAGATCTTCACACTCTACATACCAGCAAATCTACTCTTAACTAAATACCCTTGAGTAGCTAATATAAGAATATATGCAGTAGCATTAGTTATAGTAGGAAAAAAAACCTGGAAACCCAATGTTCATGGAGTGGGTAATGGAATAGTTATAGTTTATGGTAATGAAGATCAATACTGATAGACACATCAAAAGGGATGAAATTTGAGAAACATCACTTCGTGTTCGAAAGTGACTTACAAAAGAATCTATATGGTAAGATTCTATTCAAACTACATAAAAAACAGTGCAAAACTAATGAAATATATTTAAATACACTATATGTGGTACCCCGGAGGAAAGGGAGTGCAATTGATGGTCAAGAGTGGATTTTCTAAAGTATCTATGATGTTCCATTCCTTAACACATGAGGAAGATACATAGGACTTGTTTTTGTTTTTTTCAGTCATACATTTAGATTACATACATTTCTTTTGTATATTTGACTAAAAACAAATAAACCAAAGTGGAATAAACAAGCCTTCTCTAGTTTTCTGATAGACTTGATCCTAGGAAGAGGTTGGCTGATTGCATTTTACCATCACTGCCTGACTGAGATGAAGGAAAACTTGGAGGAAGTAGAGCTAAGAGGTAGAGCTGAGAGGTAGGGAAGTGGAGGGAGGGAGGGAAGAAAATGTAGAGGGAGAAAAAGAAGAAGAAAAAGGGAGATGAAGCAGGTTCTGGCGATTTCATGTCAGTTCCTGCATCAACTTGTGCTAATTCAGTCACATGAGCTTCTCTCACTTGCTTGCACTGTTATTACAAGGAGAGCTTTAGTCACACAAATACACACACACACACACACACAGACTTAATTGATCCAGAACTTCATTTTATCTGCTAGATCAGTTATTATGCCCATGAGAATCAATTGGGGAGTCATGAAATCCCAGAGCCCAGACTTTATCCCAGATCAATGAAATCAGAAACTCTGGCAGTAAGACTGAAGCAGGAGTGTAAAGTTTTCCAGTCCATTTCCAGGTACAGGCAAGGTTGATAACCAGACTCCAAGCACCATGCTCCATCACTGTGTTCCTGGTTTGAGGGACAAGGAAATAACTCAGACCCATAATTTGCAAGGAACACACAGTCTGTGAGGAGGGGGGTACTTCAAGTGCAGGTCCAAAGGCCTGCAGAGGTCACCATTGAGTGCAATTTCTGGACCCTCATCACAAAGACTCTTGCTGTCAATCAATCCATTTTCCCTTGTTCTACAGGAATGGAATTGGAGCTGGGCATGTGGCCTTGTCCAGTGGGATTATGTTCCCCACTGACCTTGGGTGTTGGCCACTTGACTGGACACATCCTAACCCTGTCATGTTGGATGTGGTTGCATGGCTAAATGCTCAGCAATGGAATGTGGGTGAAGATGTGTTGTCCCACTTCTGCATCTGGGCCCCAGAATGATGGTCATGTGCCCCTCTACCCTCCATCTTTCCCCCAGTCTGTAGCCTCATCATAGCAGCCAGGGAGCGTCAACCACAAGGATGCTCACAATGCCCTTAGGCAACACAGAGGGTTAAAAAAGGAACTTGGGCTCCTGAAGCTCAATGCAAAAGAGCTAAGGCCTCCCAGATAAGTCCCATATGGCTGTTATGTGAGAGAAAACTGTACTGCTTTTTTAAGTTAGTGTATTATTGGACCGTTGTTGGGTTAGCTAAGCTACTATAACAAATGTTCCCATGGAACACTGTGGTGGTTTTTTTGATAAATTGCCCAAATCCTCTTTCAATGAAGGACCTCCTGCCCAGCTGATTGGAGTACTGACAACAGGCAGCCTTTAGTGCCAGCTCCTCTAGGGGTGCCTCAAGGCTGTGGGAGACTCACATCTAATGACTAATGATTGCTGGGGTACAAAGAGCTGGTCAACATGGTCCATCTCAGGACCACTGTGAATGATCATTTTAGACCCAATACTCCTGATGGGGTTGGCTATACCTACATCACAGCTCCTTCTAATGGGACTGTCTGAGCCTACCTCACAGCTCATCCTTCTTGGGTTAGCTGAGCCTGCAACACAGCTCAACTTCTCCTTCCTCCTATTCCTGCATCCTACCCCTCTCTTCCACAGGAGGTTGGTCCCAAGGGTGCTCCTTAATAAGTATATTTGTTAAACCCAATCTTGGAGAAACGCATAGAAAGTGCTCAATAAATACTAGTTAAATGAATGAGTGAATGAAGCAAGCCTAGGATTTTCATAGTGCCAAAGAGAAAGCTGAGTACAAAAGAGTGAAGCACATCTAGAGGTTGCTGATTGCTAGCAATAAAACATATTTTAAAGAAATTTTAGTATTTTAGATCCCTTTATAGGTTTTCATGTGAGAAATAAAACTCTAGGTTATTACTACTCCAAATTAAGTATTAAATATCTCAAACTGGAGAAGCTAGATTGTCAGTGAATAACAAAAACTGTTTGCATGCTGGCTTTATTTTGACAAAACCATTATTTCCAGGAACTTCCTTTTCTCGCTATTCTCAGAGAGGTGGAAACTCACAATATCCACCTTCACCTCCTCTCAACATATGCTGAGCATTCCAAACTTGCAGCTCCAGGCTCCCTCTTCAATGGAGCCTCCCATTCCATAAGCATTAAAATATGGAGGTTTATGGAGTTGGAGCACCACAATCTCTGATTGTCCTGTTTGTGGAAGACAGGAAAATAGATGCAGATTGATTAAAATGAGGTCTCAGAACTTTCTGTAGATTTCAATCAGTAATAATTTTTAAATCAAATTTTCTGATAATGACCAAAATTAAGTGATAGCTCAACTCAAAGCTTCTTAAACGTTTGGACACCCATGGAATAGAGTCTGCAGGTTGTATCCCCAAATCCCTTTCTCATCCTTCCTTTGTAACAGAATCCCAATTTGTATCTGAATACATTTTCACTCAGCGGAAGACATTCTGCCTCACCTTCCTTAACATCCAGGAGTGACCAGGTGACTAATGTTAGGTTAATGAAGTATGGAAAATGTTAAGTGAAGGCTGAGCCTTCTTACCCCTTCCTGCTGCCTGGAAGGACAATGGGTCACCATCTTGGATTGTGAAGACCGAGAGCCCACACTGAGGAGACTGCGAGGATAGCTGAGAGAAGCTAAAAGGTCCCATCCAGCTCCAGATAGATAGATAGATAGATAGATAGATAGATAGGTAGGTAGGTAGGTAGATAGATAGATAGATAGATATTTACATAAGAACCTTAAAACATTGGTGTTTAAGTCACTGTTTTGAGAGTGTTTGCTACTCATAGCTCAGAGCGATTACTTAGAACACACAAATACAGTGTTATCTCTGTAAAAAAAATTTTTGAATGAAATGCAACATACACAAAAGTAATTTATGCATCTTTTGAAATGAAATAACTTTGTGTTTCAATATTTCATAATTTGTTGTTAAAATGGAGTTATTTATCTCTCTTGGCACCTGAGTATCATTCAGGTAACAGCTGTGCTGCTTGGAGTGCAAATTTAGCAAGCTATCAGGGATTCTATCCATGGTCCATGAGGAAAAATAGAGAAATTCAAAGGCCTAACAGCAATTTTAAAATTTGAGATATTTGCTGCATAGCTGACGTGTGCATAAAACAGCTTTATTTTGAATAATATGATTTTAACTATATATAGAATGAAGACACACAGATACATACACGCAAATGCAGAGAAAATGTATTGAATGGGTATTCATCAACATGAAAATACGATGTTATCCCTGGGCTGTGCTACTATCAGTAATGTTTATTTTTTTTCCTAGCTCTCTTTTAGTTTTTGGACAATCTAGCTGGTTTGGTCATTCCTTTATGCCTAAAAAAGTTTCGAGACATATCTATCTCCCTTCTGCACAGCCTGGGCCCTGTCCTGTTCTCCTGGGTAAAATGCAACGACTTAAACAGATTGACCAAAATCCAACATACCCTTCAACTGGGGCAGGCCAGCAGGTTTGGGTTAGAATTGACTTTCATCAACTGTCAGAAAACCACCCTTGCCTTTTCTTAGGTTAACAACGTCCAGTTAATTTTGTCTCTCAATTGGCTCTTTTTTCATTTCTGGGCAACTCTGGCTTTCCTGCTTTCGATTATGTGGGCAGCTTCTCTCTGTGTATGGAGAGGATGCTAGCAGTGCATTGGGCTGGACAGAATCTGGAGGGGAGAAACTCCAAATGTTCATGAGTAAAGAGGTTGGCTACACCCCTGACTGAATGGATGCAAATCAAAGCTGATGCCTGGAAAGCAGACAGGCTGGGTGCTGCCCCAGCATCTACATGGCGAGCACAGCGGGTGTGTGAGCCTGGGGTGCTTCAGCTCACTGCCCACCACCCTCAGAGGTGTGTTTGGTGTGTGGGGAGAGTGGGGTGGCTGGAGGCTGACAGTGATTTAATACATAGTGCTGCACACTAAAAGACTTCAATAAATGTTGTTGACTGACTGCCCAACTGGCTCTGACCTTGCCTGAAAGGGACAGGGTGGGGGTGGAGAGGTGGGGGGCCCTAAATAAACTCAAGGTATTATCATAATAATACCTGCTGACCAAGAATGTTGCCAAGATGAATGAGCTCCTTTTTGAAGGGTAAAATGTGCTTCGTGGAAGAATGACACTAGATGAATACTAAATTTAACATCATTTGAAAGGAACTTTAGACTGGGTCGATCCTGCCCTGGCTAGACTATCAGCTAGAGGGCTCCTAGAAATCCAAACACTCTCTTGTTGAGACATTTCAGCCAACATGTGACCTATCTTGACATTAGTGCTTTGCTTTGTCTTTATTATCTTCGAATGTTAGGATGGAAAGGACTTTGGAAGACTGAACATTTGGTCTCCCAACCAAGGTAACGACTGCTCCTTAATTAGCTCATGGTAAAGCTCAAACTCTCTCTCTCTCTCTCTCTCTCTCTCGCTCCAGGAAGAGAAATTCCGCAACTTTCCTAGGTAACCTTTCCTAATATTTTCACTGTTATCCACCATCAGCTTGACCTCTTTACATTTAACCCAATTCCTTTGAGAAATGATTTGTCAATTCCTTATCGCCTTGGCTTTGGTGGAACTAAAGAAAATCTGGTACTATGTGCTTGTGCTTATATTCAAGCAGACAATGATTTAACACACACACACAGGTTAACTAACCAACTTGGGGCTTTAAAAAACTGATTTCTTTATTCATTCAAGATGAATTCTAGTTCTTCACTGGGCTTTTGTCTTTATCTGATCGTTTTCTAGTATCCTAGACACTGTTTTTGACTCAAGCTTTGTGAAAAACAGTAGCACCAATTTATTGCAAAAAAAAACTAACATGTAAAAAGTTACCTTGGCCAAAGAACTAATACCTTTGATGCAGCATTTGGGATTCTCTTTTCTTCTTAGCTTGGACCCCGGGGGCAGACAGGCCTGTGAAGTTCTGGATTGAGAGTAGTTCTTCCTGCATGCTCAGAGACAGGGTTATTTGCGGAGTGAACAAATGGCTCCAGGTCTTTGGCACCTGGCACCTCTGCTGAGCAGTCCGTGGCTTTGTGGCTCTCTCTACACAGCCTCAGGAGGAACAGTTGACAAGTGGAATGAAGTAAGACTGTCAATTATTTTATATTTGTAACTGCAAAATAACTGGGGTGGCTTATATTTTTCACTGGATAAAAAAGTGGTTTTGATTCAGAGTAGTTCAGCCTGAATAGAGTAAAAATCCACCCATGTATTAATGGTTTTCCACTGATCTATATACAGTGTACCATCTTTCCTGCACATCACTGGTGTATTATGTATGCAAAAGAATCAATGAGATGACATTATCTCTTGTAGTGCCCTTAAAATCTAAATTAGAAGGAACAATTGAACACCTGCTCAACAGACAAAAGCTGTAATAATTTAAAGAGACTTTGGCAAAACTGAGTCTGTCATCATTTTTGGGAGTGGGGAGGGAAGATTCCTGGAATAAGCTTGTCTTAAGATAGATAAGAGCAAGACTGTACTAAATTACAGCAAGCCTATTTCAGTTGTATGATGGAGATGTTGAGATTATACTGGGGAAAGAGCAGGATTTTTTGAACACCCTGATTTATAGCTCTCAGAAGTTGACAGGCATGGGTGCTGAGAAAGAAGACCCCTTTATTCTCACAGCCCAATGTGTCACTGAGCAAAGACTTCATGGGAAATTTTAATGACCGGGTTACAGGAGTAAAAACAAAAACATCATGGACAACTCAATAGCATCCCTTACTTGGAAGAAACTTCCACGGAAACCCAAAAGTAGTCAATTATATGATGTTTTGCTAAGTTGTCCTGTTAAGCCTTTCTGGAACTTTTTTATTAGTATCCTCTGCTTTCTGTGCTATAATAGTTTTTTCAGAAGAAGGATTTAAAATGTGTGCTGTACAGCCATTGCAACATTCTAACTCACACTTTCAGCTTCCTTATCATGTGTATCTTCTGAAATGTGGATCAAGACAGCATCTAATCTCCTACTGGGCTCCATGAAGACCAGGAATTCCGGTCATTTGTGCTTTCCCCCAGATGCATCCGAATCAAAAAGGAAGAAAAAAACCTACACGGATGACAATGAAAATGCGAGTTATTTCTGCAGATGGCAATGAAAGCGTGAGTTATTTTTGCACAACGTGTGATATTTTGGGAAACAGTGTAGTCTCCTGGTCCTGAATGCAGGCTCAGAGAAGAGGCTGCCTGGAGTCAAATCCAAGCGCACCAGCCATACCTGGGTGGCGTTGGGCAAGTGATCTCCCAATTCTAGGCCTGGCCTGTCAACTGGGGATAATAATAGCTACTGTGGTAGTTACATGAGCTAATGAGTGCAACATACTGAGAACAGCGCCTGGTGTAAGAAGGGCAGCCAGAGAGAGCTGTCTGCTAGGTGCAAACAGCTGTTCATTGTCTGCAGAGAAGTTAAAAGTAGCACTAAAACCAAATCAGCCTGCTATTGATTATCACCAGGCACTAGCAATCTGAAACAATGTTTGTGATTAAATACTCCTCCCTGGTGGGGGAGAGAGGGGGTGTTTACTGGTCTAAGACAAGTTCCAAGCAATTGTTGCGGATACTGTTGTGTTTTCATCCTAGAATGAGTAGGTAAGCTTCAAAGTAGCAAATTTTGGTTACTCATCCTTTAGTAAACATTGTATTTTACATGGAAAGTAATTCAGAGAATACCCAGTTATTCTGCCCCTGACTCACAGGGACTTAGCTACATATGTTCATTCTAGAAAAATTCATAGTGTTTCAGAATTGCTTGAGTTTACTGGGGTAAAATTCTAGTCTCTGACCCCCTGCACTTAAACAGTTGATTGAGTGAGGGATAAATGATAGCAAACTGATTGTAAAGCTGAAACAAACAAACAAGCAAGCAAAAAACCCAAAACAGTTCAATTCTGTTATTTATGTGTAAATCATTCTCTGAAACTTGCGGAATTTACTCCTTTGTACTTTTTCAAAAAACACATCAATGTAATGAAAAGCTATTGATCATTAGTTGTTTCCTTTTTTGTTATATTTATCCACATAGGTCTTTTGCTGGCATGATTATATATACAAAATTCAATAAAAAATGTTCACTGTCTATGCTTCCTTTCTGGCCATTCTTATTATTTGTTTTATTTCATGATCATTACTGGAAATAATTAATACAAAAGGGCGGGTTGTTAACAACTGACCTGCTTGACATATCAAATCTTGCCAGGTATTCTTCTGCATGGAACAGAAAAAGCACTTAATAAATGCTCATTACTATGATGATTAATATTGTTGGTTTGTTAGATTCTGCATAACTATATCCAGGAAAGACTTTCCTTCGTAAGAGCTCACGTAGGTCACCACCGTCCGTCCCCCTTATCACCGCCTCACCTGATATGATTCAAAATTCCCCCCGATATGACTCAGCGTGCCATGTTTGTTAAGCACTTTATCATCGTCCATCAGCTCAGCCAAGGAGCAGCCCTGCGAGGGAGGCCAACTCTGTGCAGCCCATTTTAGAGATAAGAAAAGCGAACCCTACAGAGAACAGCAGTGTCTCTGCCAGGTCTCAGCTGAGTGGCCCGGCTATGGGCTTCAGCTTCCTGGGTACTGATTATTTCTGCAGACTTGACACCCGATCTTACAGAAGATGTCCTCATCCCAAGCTTACAACCAGAGAAACGGAGGTTCAAAAGGATTAATGAATTTACATAAATCAAAAGAAACAGTAGAGCAACTAAAGGATAGTTAAGAGTATTAATTATTGGCGTGTAAAATTTCCCTTAACATCACTCATTGCTACTTGAGAAACTGTAGACTGGAGAAATTGCCTCTCAGCTATTACTTCATTTTTTCCCGCACAACAAAACCCTTTGTGGGTGCTACCTGTAATAACACCATTTTACATAAAAGGAAATTGATGCAAAGAGAAAATAAATTAGGTCCTAAAGAGCGCTAGGCAAGGAAGTGAGAAAAACAGGTTTCTAACCCAGGTTTGTCCTTTGACATACCGTGCATTAACATCACTGAGCCGGTTAGAGAATGAATGCTACTTTATTTTATACTATTGTCATTGACTCAAATAATGCACTGCCATGTTTCTAAACAGACTAGCACGTGTGCCGCCGAATAAAGTATTTTGACATGGTGCAGGGAAAAGAAACCAATGTTTGAGGCATACCCACTGTGTCCCAGGACCTGTGCTGGCCACGTCTTTCAATTTTGAGGGTGTATGTTTATAAACCAATCCATTCTCCAGGGGCGTGCATACTCAGGCACCTTCTGCCACAAACATCCATAAACTTGAAGTGTTTGTATTTATTGGTGTTTAAATTCAAACTTGTTCCCGCATCATCTTTACTCCTTAGTGACACTTCCTTGCTTTCTGACAAGCTGTTAAAATACAAAGCATAAGTGAATATCTTTCTTAGGAAAGGTACATGGAAGTATTGTGTGGTGAAGGTGCATGATGGACACAGCCTACTCTTCAATGTTTAGAAAATTGATGGTGATAGATAGAGAGACAAACAGACAGACATAGATACGGTGATTTGACAGATGGATAGATAGGTAAAATGATGCAGCAAATGTGGAAAAATGTTAAAATTGGTGGAACTGGATATCTGGGGAGGGGGTATGTTGCAGCTCTCTGTATGGGTTTTGTATTGTTTTTGCCAACTGTCCCATGCATATCATATTTTAAAATTAAAAGTTTAAGAAAAAATCCATGATACCATATTTCAATACCATTATATGAAAAAAAAAACATTGTAATAAGCACAAGTGTTACAAAAAAAAAAAAAACCCTGATTCTGTGCATAAACAGAATTAACCTTAAACACCCAAGACAGGTAATTAAGGAAAAGAAACAGAGAAGGATGCTTGCTTGACCTGACATTAAAAAGAGGAAAACTAAACAGAAAAGAATAAAGCAGGGCAAGAAGAAATGCAGAAAAGAGGCATGTTAGGCAGGGCACAGTCTATGTATGTAATAATTATTTCCATATCTATTGCTTTATTCAGGTTGGATTATGCACATGCAACAAAGTTATCACGTATCAATCTATATTTATAAGTCATTTAATTTTGAAAATCATCTGTGCTTTTAATTTTTTAGGAACAAAACACATGCTCATGTTGTTCGATCCCCGCACCATGCACCCACTGCTCCCTCCAAAAAAAGAAAAAACACATGCTTACTTTAAAATTTTTGAATTAAAAAAATTCAGTACAGTTCAAAGAAGGCAGAAGAAATCCTCCAAAATTTTACCAATTGAAACAACCAGTTTTGGAGTCAGTAAACATCATCCGAGACAGATAGCCAGACAGAAAGATAAGTATATGACTTTAGAAAAATTGCAACACAAGGTTTATGGCATTTTAATTGGATTAACTAAATTATTTTTATTTTAACCAAAAAAGATAGTGAAGTAAAATTTGAAGAATTTCTAAAATTCAGGTAATATTTTCCCACTGCAAGAAGTGATCACTTCTAAACAATCCTTCTAAAGTTAAAATAAAATGATTATAAAATATTTATGAGATTATGTCATTATTTTTATGATGCCATTTCAACTTCAGACAATATATGATTCCTGCTATAAAAGATGAGGAAACTAGCAGGCAAAGTTTTTAGTGTTAGATTTATGTCTTCTATACCTATAAGGTTTCCACTAATTGTTTAATTAAAGTTCATTGTGATTATTTCTAACTTCCTTCTGTCACTCATACAATTTTTTGCCCTTTCAATTCCATTCTTTGCCATTCCTATTTTATTTATAGTTTGTGAATAGGAGTTTTTGGCTATTTATGTTCTTAGCTAGGCAAATTGCTCTTTTCATCTCCTGTTATTCATTTTCTTTTCATAATTTGGGATTATTTTAATTTTTAATTTTCATTTAGAAATAATTTCAAAATTGCCAAAATTTGCAAAGATAGTACAAAGAACTCCCATATACTTCACCCAGTTTCCCTAAATGTTAACATTTTACATAACCACAGTACAGTGATCACAATCAGGAAACTAACATTGGTAAAATACTATTAACTGACCTATAGACCTTCTTCCAATCTTACCTGATGTCCTTAATCTGTTCTAGAAGCTAATTATGGTTCACACATTGCATTTAGTTACTGAATGTTTTTTCACCCCTTAATTCACATTCTTACTAAATCTTTTATAGCATGAAGCTCTCACTTGTGAAGAGTTTTTTCTGATCTTTGAATTATGTTTTGTTCCAATCTGGATTCTTCATCTCTCTATTCTGCACGTTGTAGACACTGCGATCGCCCACCCATTTGGGCAATGACCCCACTTTTTCTGGCTGGAAGAACTCAAACTTTATTCAGGTCTTGTCCAGAGATTCTTTATCTTAGACAAAACATGACAGTTTAATGTCTGAGGTAGTTTTAATGGTATAGACCTGTCCAAAGGGACTCAAGGGAAAGTTTAAACTCTTCTGGGAAGACTCTAGAAAAGAATGATTCTTTGTGATAAGAGAAGGCGCGTGAGGAGAAGAGCCTTGCCCTGCCTTGCTTTTCTCTCTGCCTCTGACTGAAGTGTGAAGACATGATGCTTCGAGCTCCTGCAATCATTTTACAACCATAAGGAGAAAATGGAGAGAATTGCAAACGTCTAGACTCAGAACCCTGACATCGCTGAGCCCTAAACCAATCTAAGTAACCACCTACCATTTAAGAGATGATTGCTAATTGCTGGTCAGTTGTCATCATAGTTGCAACTAGACATATCCTAATGGGAAGATAATACTATGTCTCTTTCTTCTTTGTTTTGTTGCTCAAGTTTATTTCCATAGTTATTTTGCCACCTTTCATCTTGCTCATGCTTAATACAGATGGCTCTGTCCAGATTTTCTACTTCCTCTGACCAAATGTAACTAAATTCTCCTTAACCTTTTTCTTATATTTATTTGAATTCTGAGTGTCCTCTCCTCTGAGGTGTAATTTGAAGGCTGAGGAATTGCAATCAGTTTACATTTCTGCAGAGGTTTTATTCTAAGCTCAATGGAAAGTCACCAAAGGATATCAAGGATAGAAATGGCATGATCAAATATACATTTTAAAAGTATTCTCCTGTCTACTGGGTGTTGGGGACAAGCATCGAGGCAAAAAGGCAACCTAGGAGTTACTGATATTATCCAGAGAAGTAATGAAGAGGGCGGCTGCCGTGGTTCAGCAGGCAGAGCTCCAACCTGCCGTGCTGGAGGTCTGGAGTTCGATCCCTGGTGCCTCCTGCCCATATGCAAATTAAAAAAAAAAAGAGAGAGAAGTAATGAAGAGATAATGGTCATTTGGACCATGTTTGCATCATAGTGGAGATGGTTGGAGGTGACCAGACATAGAATGTACTTTGGAGGTTGGGCCAACGGGACTTGTTTATGGATCATTCTTGGAGTCCATGTGAAAGTGAGAAAGCAAGATAAGACCTGGGTTTGGATTCTGAGCACCCTCATGCATGGAGGTGACAGTAAAAATGAACATTGGGAAAGAAAGAAGAGTTGAGGTGGTGTGGGTGGAATAGAAAAGCAAGAGTTCTTTTAAGCACAATGAGAAAGGAACATGACAGAAAGGGCCCCTAAGGGGAATTTTCTCTTGTTCCATGGATTTTCCCCTCATCTGGATCCTTCATCTCTCTTTGGTTTTACAAGCTATGGCAGACATTGAGTTTGCCAACATACTGGGCAACACATCCTTCCCCTCTTCCTTGATAACAGAACCCCAGTTTTGTTCAAGTCTTATAGGTGCTGTAAACATTAGAAATAGGTAAGAAAGATGAGGTGAGGACAGTTTCACTTCTTTCTTACCTTGTGCCAAAACTAGGTATGAATATGTTCATGAATATTAAGTTCCCAAAAGACTTTGTACAGTTGTTATCTCACTTACCTTCAGTTCCTCAATACGGAAAGTTGGGTTCAAAGAAGCTGAGTCACAAGCTCGTATTGCAGCCCAGAAGCGGAGGCAGAACATGAGCCTGTCATGTCTCAGTCCAGAGTTCCTGTCCTTCTAGAACATACAGCTCACTCATTCAGAAGCCCCACCAGCCCCATGGGAAGGCTCCAGTTACTCAAACCAGAGCCCAACCCCCTAACCCCTCTACATGACTGACCCCAGACATTCTGGAGCACAGTTTCTTTGGGAAGGGTGTTGAGCAATGATTTTCTCCCCTTTATAAAGGGAATTCTATAATAGATTCACCCTTATTTCCTTTGTTTTCATTCCCCTCTTTACAAAGAGTCCAGAGGAAATAGCAGGAACACAAATATTTAAAAAGAGCTTTGGTTTGCTGAGATAGACTCAAGTGGAGAGGTCAATGAGAAAATATAATAGGAAAACACATCTCTCTTAAAAGTTGATGTAAAATGTCCATTCCTACCAATGGACAAGAAGGTACCCCAACTAAGTAAAAGGCATTGACCAGCTAGTTCAAAGTAAGCCAGTGAGGCATAGACTAAAATGCCTTTATTTGAACGTGTCTTCCTGTTACAGTAATGAGAAAGGTGTTGCCTTAATGATCCATGCAATGCAAATTTTCTTAGTAAAATTAAATTTTGAATAAACATTATGAAAAATCAAATATTAGTATCCATTTCTTAAAAGCTTACAAGAGTGTCTTATCACTGCACAAGGCGAGCTTAAGATTGTTCCTGATTATGCATACAGTGCTGAACTATTTCATCTAATTACATTAAAATTGTGCTTTCATTAAGGCTTTTTCTTAATGCAAGAATGCTATTACAATAACTTTCATTGACATTCTCCTAATGAACTGGCCTAGAAACTGCATTAACATTTAACCAGGTAGTTATCTTAAAAAGGGTGATACTCCAGTGGGAACTCTCCCCCCCACACACACACACACTCCCTTCTGTGCTGGGGCTATCATGAAGATTAAAGGGGAAACTCCCACAGTAAAACACAGAGCTGAAACCCTGGCACACACTAAGCATTTTAAAAAGACTAACACTGATGATTTCTGCCATTTTCAACAACCCTATGCCATTACATCACCTGCAGGAACAAATATGCCAGTAGAATAGGGGCAGTTGTCAGGCTCCAATTTTTTTTCCTTAAACAGTTTTATTGAGATGTATTCACATACCATACAATCTATCCAAAGTATACAATCACAGTGTCATCACAGTGTTGTGCATCCATCACCACAAACAATTTTAGAACATTTTCATTTCCAAAATGAAAGCCCCCTTTCTTTTTTTTTTACCAGTTTTATTCACAAACCATATAATTCATTCAAAGTTTACAATCAATTGTATAATCACATAGTTATGCATTCACTACAACAATCTATATGAGAATATTCCCACTTCTTCTGAAAAAAAGGAAAAAAGTTTCGTACTCCTCCCTTATACCCCCTTATTATTGACATTTAGTCTTGGTATAGTGCTTTTGTTACAATTAATGAAAAAATATTACAATGCTGTGATTTACTATAGGCCTAGTTTATATTAATTGTTTTTTTTTCTCTGTACATCACCCTATTACTAACACTTTGCAAGAGTGACACGCATTTATTCTAGTTCATGTAAAACTTTCTTATATTTGTACAATTAACCACCAAAGTAGGGTACTTTTTCACTGTTATACAGTTTCAGGTTTTTGTATTCTAGCTTTCCTTCTGGTGACATGTGCAACATTGATCTTCCTCTTTCTTTCTTTTTTTTTTTTTTTTTTTGCATATGGGCAGGAGGCACCAGGGATCGAACTCCAGACCTCCAGCATGGCAGGTCGGAGCTCTGCCTGCTGAGCCACAGCAGCCGCCCAATCTTCCTCTTTCAATCTTACTCACACTCAGCTTTGTTAATTACAATTAAAATATTGTGCTACTATCACCCAGCAGTGTGCTATCCATTTCCAAACCTTTACAATCAACCTTATTAAACATTCGGTATTCCTCAAGCATTAATTGCCCAATCTCTCCTCTATTTTTATCTCCTGATAACCTATGCTCTCAAATTTAACTCTCAGAGTTTGCTCATTACAGTTATTTCATATTGGTGAGACTGTACAATATTTGTCCTTTTGTTTCTGGCTTATTTTTCTCAACCTAATGTCCTCAGGTTTTATCCATGTCATTGCATGCATCCTGACTTCATTCCCTTCTGCA
Organism: Myrmecophaga tridactyla; assembly: GCA_004026745.1. Taxonomy (NCBI): domain Eukaryota; kingdom Metazoa; phylum Chordata; class Mammalia; order Pilosa; family Myrmecophagidae; genus Myrmecophaga; species Myrmecophaga tridactyla. Next base: position 22,684 of record PVIY010000389.1, on the reverse strand, counting down.
GCCACAAAATACAGTGCCCCCCTCCACTCATCAGTCAGTGGACCTGTGGGCCACCTCCATCCATTGGCAATCATGAATAATGCCTCCACATACATCCGTGTGCAAATACCTATTTGTGTTCCTACTTTCAGTTCTTCTCAGTATATACCTAGTAACGGGATTGCCAGACCATGCAGCAGTTCTACACTTACAAGCTCCAAATTTTTTCAGCTTTTTTTGTGTTGTAAGCCTGATATTTCCCAGCCACTGACAGACAAAGAGATGAGAGATGATGAAGCATCTTCCAGGATGCTTCCCCTCCCTCTGGGCTGAGCTCCTGGAAGGTGTCTTAGTCTAGCCATTTAAATTTCAAATTGATCAACAAGGAGAGGGTGAGGGGTGGGGGAGTGCTTGGATATCACCAAGCCAAAAAGCCAATGGCAATAGGATGGTGCATTTTAGGTTCACAGCCATGTGGGAACCAAGGAAATGGACATGAGAAATGAGAAATAACTGTTAGGGTCAAGGAGGAAACAGTGCTTCCTCCCAGGGCAGGCTGATCATGACTTGACCAATCCAGTTAATTCTCCCACACATTTACTAAATCCACATCATGTGCCAGGAACTGTTCCAGATCCTGGAGATACTGCAGTGGACATGGGAAAATGAGTCCTCTATACCCCTGCATCTTACTCTGTAGAGAGAGAAGCAAACCATAAGCAAGAAAATAAATAATCAAACCAGAGAAGCTCAGATGATGATTACTCTTCTTACGAAGAAAACAAAATAGAAAATATGATACATAGTGAGTAGCAGAGCAGAGGTACAGGAGGCAAGCTGAGACTGGGTGGCAGAGAAGGTGGCACTTAACAGGGAGCCAGAATAACTCATTAATTCCTGTATAATCCCATCCTCCCATTACTCCCAAGTCTCTTTCCTCCAACCCTCATGATTAGGCAGTGTGAAGGGAACGAAAATGGAGAAAGAATGGAATGAATCTTTCAAGTTCACAAGTGAACACCACTAGACAAAGTTCAAATGAAAAGGAGGTATAGGAATGAGCACAGGGTAGGTGGAAAGTGGCCTTGAAAGACCTTAGGGACTTTCAAGTGACTGGAGAGATGGGAAGACTATTAGGCAAAAGTCATCTGCGGTTATAAGTCAGCCTCAATGGAGTTGGTCATCGTGTTCATGACAGATGGCTTCCAATTACCCCCACCTCCTGGTATTAGGCCCTTACATAATGCCACCCCTCTGAGTATGGGCAAGACCTGTAAAATTACAGGTCTTCTTCTAACCAATAGAATACAGCAAGGGCAATGCAGTATTGCTGCATGATTTTGCCACCATTGCAACACTTGTCTTGCTGGTAGACCACAAGGCTCTTGCTTGTGGACTTTCACCCTTGCTGGCTTTTATGAAGCAAGTGACTATGTCAGGGAGGCCCACATAGCAAGGAACTGAGATTCCTTCCCAGCCAACTATGAGCTAGAAACTGAGGTCCTCAATCCAACAGGCATCAAGAAACCAAATTCTTCCAAAAACCACATGAGCTTGAAAAGGGGGTCCTTCCTTAGTTGAGCCTTCAGAGGAAATCACGACCTCAGGTGTTTCGGTTTGCCAATACTACTGGAATGCAATATACCAGAAATGGATTGGTGTTTACAAAGGGGATTGATTAAGTTGCGAGCTACAATTCTAAAGCTATGAAATTTTCCAAATTAAAGCATCAACAAGAGGATATCTTCACTCAAGAAAGGCCAATCAAAGTCTAAGGTTTCTCTGTCACATTGGAAGGCACATGGCAATGTCTGCTGGCCTTCTTTCCTCAGTTGATTTCAAAATGACTGTCTCAGCTCCTGTGTGTCCTTCCTTAGCATCTTCCAGGGCATTCTGTATCCAAGCATCTGCTCTCTGTATTGGCTCTCCAAGCATCTGCTCTTTCTCCAAAATTTTTCTCTTAAAAGACCCCCCTGACAAGTGGATTAAGACCCACATTGAATGGGCAGGGTCACATCTCCATGGAAACAACCTAATCAAGTTTCCCACCCACAATTGGGTGGGTCACAACTCCATGGAGACAACCTAATCAAAAGGTCCCACCCAACAATAGGTCTGCCCCACAAGACTGGATTAGAAGAACATGGCCTTTCTGGAGTATATAACGGTTTCAAGCCAGCATACCAGGCAACACCTTAATTTCAACCACAGTGGAGATGAAGTAGAGAGCCAACTAAGCTATGTCTGGACTCCTGACCATGGGAACTGAGATAATAAGTGTGCATTGTTTTAAAGTACTAAATTAGTGATAATTTATTATGCAGTGACAGAAAACTTAATATGATGATATTAACGGAAGTAGGACTTCTAAGGTATTAGGAGAACGATCACTTGGAAATTCAGAAGTCAGAAGCAGAATCAGTCCAGTGCTAATTCAAGAACATTTATTTAACCCTTTTTATAAGACAGGGAAGGCTTGAACACAGGAATGCTGAAATTTAAGAGTCATCCCCTATGTTTAAGAAACTCATCCAAAAGCAGGTTGTTAGAAAAACTGAGATGAGAATGGTATTATCAAGTGGTAAACACAAATTAGTCTGGATTAAATTTGTAGAATAGAATCTTGTCCACAACTGACTTTTTATTTATCAGTCAATTTAAGCAAGCTTGTTTATAATAAAAGTAATACACAAATATGACTTTTTAAAAAACAAAGTAATACAAATGTATATAACATTAAAAGAAAATTCTCTCCATCTCCCCTCAGACCCCCAGTTCCATACCTGGAAGATTATTTGTTATTGCAGAAATTTTCTATATATGTATATGCACATCATGTATACCTTTTTTATTCAAATAACATTAACCATATGTAGTATTTGGCATCTTTTTTTATTTCTTAGCGTATCTTGCAGATCTATCAATATCTGTACTTTCCAATTAGTCTGACCTTTTACATGGCTGCATAATATTCCTTTGTATTTAGTTTATGTGACTCACTCCCTGTTGATTAAGATAGTTTTCCATGTGTTTGCTATTACAATAAATACAATGCATAAATATTTGCTCAGAAATATCTGTATGATAAGTAACTAAAAGTGAAACTGTGAGGACCAAAGAGTGTGTACTGCCAAGTCGTTTCCGAAGTTTGCACCCATTTTGCTCCCATACCCAACCTCCAACACTATGTTTTTAGCCAAACTTTGGCCAACAGGACATATTAACACATTTAAAAATCTTTGCCAATTTAATAGGTAACAATGGTATCTAGTTGTTTTGTTTTGCATAAAAACTCCTCGCAAGATAAATTTACTTAAAGGATCCAAGATAGAGATTAGACATGGAGAACTGAAACCCTTAGGGATGGAAGGAAAAAAGAAACAAGCACTGTCATTTAAGAACATCTGCAAAAAGGGGATGTACCCCGCACTCCACAAGTGGTTGCGGTCTAGGTGTACACCCCATCAAGGTTTAGAAACTTTTTTTTTTTCCTCCCCGTAAATTGGCACCCACTTTGCTTGGTTTAAGATTAGGGCATTGCAGAAGAAGCAATATGCATTAGGCATAATTAAAATATAAATGTAAGCATTTCAATGTTAGATGATATTTGTGACTGGACCATCTTTCTACAGAAGTCTTCAAGAAAGGAGATTAAAGCTGCACAGCTAATTGAAGTCCTGTGTGCTATCATCCTTTAACAGGATCCCTCCATGTAAACCAGAAGATGCTATTAAGAGAACAAACCTCACAGATTTACGAAAGAAGAAAGAAGGAAATGCTTAATTAACATGTACAACCCTCTGTTTCCTCTTGATCAAACTTAGAAGGAGCTGATGAGTTCACTAAGCTATGAGCTCACAGAAAATGCAAACAACCAGCAACAGCAAAGGAGCTGCTCAGGTCTCTCAGTCTTGGGAGAGACTTTGCCACAGGCTGGATTATTTTTTAAATCTATTTTTGTAGTGAAAAGAAGCCACTGGCATCCTAATCCTGGCTCCCTAAGCCAACACCTAATTTCTGCCAGGGCGTGAAGAACGCTTTCTGAAACTGCACCTCTGGAATTTGGGTTGGTCTGAATTGAGAGTGGAACGTTTGGGTGGCTTATGTTTTTGTTTTCAGTTCTCCTTCATGCTGGTATTTCTTTTCTCCAAGGGACACTGTGTACTTGCCACACTCTCCCTGGTCATCTCCAAACACAAATCCAGATTCATTTTTTAAAGACTAATGATTGAAGGCTTGTCCTATATTTTTGTTTTCCCCCAGCTATAGTCTACCTGTGCCAACAAAAATGAGTGTATTCATTTATTTTTAAAAACCTCCTACAAACATTCAGTGGCTCTTTGAGTATAAAATATTCATACCTTGACTCCAAATTACAGTTTGGAGCATAACCACTCAACGAGTACTTTCAGTTCAGGTTCATTTTAGATTCATACAAGCAAGGGAAGGAAACCTGAGAAACACAAAGTGTCCTTTGAAGGAAAGAAATCCTGAATGAAGAAATGGGTGGGAAAATACTGCCATCTCAGACCAACCCAAACGCTTGTGCCACAGTTCCAGAGTTATTTAGGGTGGTGGGACAGGCCTTGGCTGTTAAGGAAGTTGGCCACAAGACGGGACAACTGAATTGAGTAGCTTCTTAGGCAATGAGCTGATTTAGAGAATTAAGGTAAGTCAGTGCAACTTGACTGTGTCCTGGCTGCATCCACTTCAATCAAAATTATTCAGCATTCGTAGCTATTATTTTGAGCATTTAGTCATATCTTCTCCAGTCAGCTAGAAAGTTGATTTTACTATGGATTTGGATGCTGGGGGAAAAAAAAGATCTGACATTCAAAACCCGCTTCTTGATTTCCGTGAAGTGCTACCTGGTAGGTCTGGTTGCAAATGCATTTTTCAAATGCAAATACCACTCCCAAAAGTTTCAGTTCTTTTTATTTTTAGTATTCTCTGTCATTGTTGTAGCCCTGGTATAGATATTTTTAGATACATAATGCTGCTTTGATGTTAGCCTCTCAGACTTTTAGAACGGTAGCATTTTACAAATTGGAGGTCTCACTGGACAATGATTTGAGGGAAATTTATCAGTATTTGTGAAGTCTACTAGGCTATGAGATCTTTGAGAGAGGCAAACATGCTAAAAGGCAATCATTTCTGCTAATCAGACTGTGCTTTGCTATCATTTTAGATAACATAACTATGCCCTTTCTGGGAAAAGCCATATCCCAAGCCAGAATCAGTCTGGCTCACAACAGAATGTCCTTCAGGGATCATATACCCTGAAGGTCAAAGGCAGGGAGTCTTTAGAGTTTGTTTGATTCAGAGGCCCAGTAAGAAATCAAGGTCCTGGATTCTCTCTGCTTTTCTTGTCTTCCTTCCATGTGGTCAGCTTTTTACAGGATTGTAAATAGCGGCCAGCAGTTCTCACAAACACATGAATATGGAGGATATGTTCCATCGTATCCAGGAACAGAGAGTAGAAATCACTTCTCAGGAAAGTAAAGCAGCTCTATACCCTGGACCCATGCGCTCAGACCTGTGGCCAGGGGGTGAAGTTAAGCTAATTAGCTCAGGCTTGAGCCCCAAGGCACTTGGCTTAGCATCCTCCGAAAGGCAAGGACCACATGAAAAAGTTATAACTACCCAAAATAGTTACCTATGAGTCACCAAGGAAAGAAGGAATGGATGTATGGGGCCTGCTTGTTCTAGAAAAAGCAAAGTCAAAGAGTGGGTCAGAACAACTAATAGCCCCAGGGTCATCCTAAACCTCTCCGGGTCCCAGAGTGGCCAGTTGACTCTTGGGGGTGCTGGGAAGGTTATGAAGCTTTAGAAGGAGGCCTGCTGAATCTCCCTGTCCACCCTATCCACTCAAGACCCAACTATAAATCTGTCCCAGCCCCCTGTCTCCAGCTTAAACCAAAGACAGTCCCACGAAATCACAAGCAGAGCACCAGTCCCTCTTCAAGGGCCCCTCTGATTACATCTGGCTTACCGAGGATGCACTCCCTTTGATTAATTTAAAGCTGACTGATTCAGACCTTAATTACATCTGCAAAATCCCTTCACCTTTGTCATACTTTTTTACTAGAAGCAAGTGAGAGGCCCCACCCACACTTAAGTGGAGGTGTTATATACCACATGGACACCAGCCGGTGGGGGTCCCAGGGCATCTTAGAATTCTGCCTACCACCCGACCCCTCATCTAAATACAGTCCCCACCTCAGCCGCCCACCCCCCATTTTTCTTATGCTCTACAGTATCAGGTACCAAATTTGGGATATGTTGTCCTATAACCCTAAAAAATAGGGGAACTCAGAGTGTGTCCTTACTTTCCATCCTACTAAATCCCTAATCTTTTAATATCTATGCTCTACCACGGGGGTACTATCACTTACTATTTCCTTACACTGTGTTTTCATGCTCATTTTGTTAGCACAGCAGAGTCCAGGGAAGTATTTTGGTGATGCTTGGGTTCATACCTGAATCACTGGAAACAGTAGGGCTTATGAGGTTGTATGCAGCCCCCTGCTTTGTGTTTCTAAGTGCTTTCTTCTCTGTTTATAACTGCCCCACCCCCTCACAGACTTGAATGGATTGGTATTGTAACAGAAGCCAAAAATCACTAAATAGATAACGTTTGGAATTCTACTATATGACAATAAGAGCTGGGGCATTAAAAGAGATTATTGGGAAGTAAAATAGAGTTGAACAAAGCTTCTCTAATAATTGTACCCAAGTACAGCATCGTCAACTATCAGTGTAGCCCATGGGTCTCAAATTATGTGGCCCACAGTCAAAAGATAGACGTGAATGTCCTGTAGGTCCTCTTGGCCTAAACACCATTGTGAGGTGGAGCAAGTAAATAGAGCCCTGTTTCTCCCTACATCCCGCCGCTTGGTCCCCTCTGAAGTTCTTGTACTGCTGGCTGGACAGGCCCCATGGGACGCTGGCCACCTCATCCGTGGTTCCTGAGTGAAGACTCAGAGCTGAGCCTTCCGAATGGGAAGCCGAGTGCAGAGCTGAGCTAGAAAATCCTAATTGGGACACATATTCCAGAGCCCAGAGGAAGGGCAGAACTTTTTAGCTGTCAAATTCAGGCATCAAAAAATTGGAAAAGTTTCAGGGTAAGGAACAGAGAAACCCAAGAGAGCAGAGGGAGAATGCCTGGAGGTCCTGTCAGCGGGAGGCATATTTGGATCCATCTCAAAGGGCGAGAATGGGGCAGACACCAGGGCAGAGGCCGTACCCCCACCACGCCTCGGTCATCTCAGTGCCTGCTTCCTCTGAAGGACAGTCACCTTTGCAGAATCACAGGAAACAAAGCACCATCTCTGTGAGGTAGAACACGAGGTAATGGGAAGGGGAAATATTCTAGTGCAAATCCAGTTATTCCACCCTGCCGTGCCAATGCTGATATCAACCAGCATGACAATCGCCACTCTTATTTTATCTCTTCCCCAACCCGATAATTTCCTACACACAATAACACTTTTTATCTAGATTCTTAAGTGCCACTCTCTGAAATCAAGTTCTATTATAAATATGTTAATGATTCTCATTCAACAGAAGCAGTGAAGTTTATTCCTGCTAGTATCAGAAAAGGCAAACAGCCCCAGTTTTTTTCTCCTCTAATCTTGGTAGGTGGCACCTTAAGGCAGGTGCCAACCCATGTGGAAGCATTTCATTTTTTAAAAAATATTTTTATTGATAAAACTTACAAACATTCTTTACATACAAACATTCCATATACAGTGCACAATCAATGGTTCACAATAGCATCACATAGTTGTATATCTATCACCATGATCATTTTTTAGAACATTTGCATCACACCAGAAAAAAAATAAAAAGAAAAAATTCATACATACCATACCCCTTACCCCTCCCTATCATTGACTTCTAGTATTTTGTAAGCATTTCATTTACCTCTGATGGAAAGGAAGGAAAGAGAAAGAAAGTGGACAAGCCCTAAGCATCCTCTCCTCCAGCCCCTGGTCCCCTTTCCACCCGGCCCCCTTCTGAATCGCCTCCTGCCTGGATTGCCGCAGTGTCTTCCATTTCCTCTTTCCGGTACACCTGTTCTGTATCTGGCATATTTTTAGCAGATTAAACTACCACTTTAATCATATGACTTCTCAGTTTAGAAAATTTCAATTACTCCCTGTTCCCATGGAATAAAATCCAGGATTCGGAGCCTGGCATTCAAAACCCAGCACAGCCCAGTCCCTGACCTTCCTGCGCTGGCCCCTCCCCGCTCCTTGTGCTCCGCCCACTTCCCCGCCCTCTGGGCCGGCTGCGTTCCCAGGACCTGTCTGGACCCCCACCTCCACATTCGCGCTCACACGTTCCTCACAAGTAGGACGGTCTTCCACCTGCTTGTCGAAATCCAGCCTGCATGCCACTTCCCTGACCTTCCCCTCTGAACCGCCCTGGGGATTCCAGTGCTTCTCATCTGGCAGCCCAATTCACCGTTTATTAGGTGAATTTACACGTGCACAGCGCCCGCACGTGCAGGGTCTGGCTCTCACGTGTATTCTCCACAGCATCTGGACCCGCCTCACACCCAAGCCCTGCAAGCTATGTTTGATGAAGGCAGGTGTGAGCAAGAACCGTTTACAATTCTAGGTCACCTCTAACTTATTGGAGTACTGTTTTAAGTCGTCATTCGCTATAAAAGGAAGTTGTGTTTATAGGTCTAATATATATATATGGTTAGTGTGTGTGTGTGTGTGTGTGCACGCGCGCGCGGGTATACATATGTGCACATATCTCCTGGTTGTTTTTTGCAATTAAATGGTAGCAAGGTTGGATATACAAAAGTACAGATTCAGATGTCTAAGCAAGGCATGAAAATTTGTGTAACACAATGTTCAATTTTAAAAGACAAGCATCAGGTTTACTATCATTGCTGTTCTGGAAAATATGTATGTATAAGGTATAGTCTAGTAGAAAGCACAAATGAACTAAACAGCTTTGTGTTAGGGTGATAAGATTTTTTTTTTAATTTTTAACTTGATTCAATGACACTATAGCAGGATTGATATTACACCTGGATCCGACCTCACCTCCATGCCTTCAAATGGCTGGAGGAGGCTGGGCAAGCTTGTTAATTAAAAATAACACAATCGGGTGGGCCACGGTGGCTCAACAGGCAAGAATGCTCTCCTGCCATGCCAGAGGACCCGGGTTTGATTCCCGGTTCCTGCCCATGTAAAATATATATATATATATATATATATATATATATATATATATATATATATATATATATATATATATATATATATATATAAATAAAAATAATAACCCAATCTCCTCCATTTAAGGCAGCCTCTGTCAGCTAGGAGTCCCATCTATTCCATCTATCTGAACTGTTTGCCCCACTCCTTCTACTCCAGATTGAAGAAATGCTTATACACCCTTAGGTGTATAAGCTCCTCCTTCCTATGGAGGAGCTCCTCTACTTCTGACTAACCTCCAGGTGAGGTGCATCTCCTCATACCTGGTCTGGCAGCACTCAGTGTCACTGTACTGGGCAACGGTTTTGTATCATATCCTGCAACTTCTCTTTGCCATGGCTTGTAGTAAAGCTTTAGGTATGTTCTCATCATTATTACTATGTGAAGGAGGATTTTAGAGTTGGTTTTTTTTTTCCTCTCCCAAAAGTTTGGCTTTAATGTTTCCTTGCTATGGACTTAAGCAAGACAACTTGGAACCTCCAAGCAGACCAATGCCCGTTTAATTCTTGACCTTTGGCAACTGGGTGGTCCTAGGAGTGGCCCAGTGGCAGCACTGACATCAGAAAAGCAGAATCTCGAGATGCTTTTGAATCAGAATCTACCTGTTAATAAGATCTTTAGGTGACTTACAAGCACAATGAAGTTTAAGAAACACTGGTCTGGAAAATCTCCTTAACCTTACCACATAAATTCACTTTTACAGTGGACAAATAGAATGTAATATATGAGGGGACAGAGAGCGTATTGATTTAAATGTTTCCAATAAAAAAGATTTGTTCCCAACTGGATACCAATAGCCAAAAGAATGAAAGAGACCGCTACCTTTCACCTATACAAAAAATTAACTCAAAGTGGATCAAAGACCTAAATGTAAGAGCCAGTAACATAACTCCTATTGTAGGGAAAGATCTTCAAGACAGATTAATAGGAGGTAGCTTCCTAAACTTTATGCCCACAGCACAAGCAACAAAAGAAAAAATCAATAAATGGGAGCCCCTCAAAATCAAATGCTTCTGTGACTCAAAGGACTTTATCAAAAAGCTGAAGAGGTAGCCAACTCAATGGGAGAAAATATTTAGAAACCACATATTGGATAAAGATTTGATATCCTGTATTATAAAGAAATCACACAACTCAACAAGAACAAACGTCACAACAACAAAAGAACAAACAGGATAATTATAAAATGGATAAAAGATATGAATAGACATTTTTCCAAAGAGCAAACACAAATGGCTACAAAGCTCATGAAGAGATGCTCATCTTCATTAGCTATAAGGGAAATACAAGACTACAATGAGATACCACCTCACACCTATAAGAATGGCTGCTGTTAAATAAACAGGAAACTACAAATGTTTGAGAGGATGTAGAGAAATTGGAACACTTATGCACTGCTGGTAGGAATGCATAATGGAATAGCCACTGTGGAAGACAGTCTGGAGGTTCCTCAGAAAACTAAATATTGAGTTGCCCTATGACCCAGCAATACCACTACTTGGTATATACCCAGAAGAGCTGAAAGCGGTGACACGAACAGACATTTTCACACCCATGTTCATAGCAGCATTATTCACAACCGCCAAAAGATGGAAACAATCCAAGTGCCCATCAACATGTGAGTGCATAAACCAAATATGGTACATAGCTATGATGGAATATTATGCTGAACTAAGATGAAATGAGGACTGAAGCACGTGACAAGAAGGTTGAACCCTGAGGACACAATGCTGAGTGAAATAAGCCAGACACAAAAGACAAGTACTGTATGATTTTGTTATTATGACCCTGGTAAAGGTAAACTCAGAGGCTTATAATGTGAAATATAGGGGACCTAGAGATACACAGAAGCTAGAGATGCATGAATGGTTACCTAATGAGGTTGAACTTAAATGTAAGAGAACAGATAAAAGTGATGGTAGCTCATTGGTGGGGTTATAAGTAATATTGGGTTTTTCAAGTGACTATGTTTGAAAAGTCACTACAAATATAAATAAGTTCTTGTATGAATTGCTTCAATGGTATGAATCTTGAACAAAGAGTCAATGATAGAGGGGTATAGGGAGAAAACTATTACTGCATGCTAGGGCCTATAGTTAACAGGAAGACAGCAACAGTACCATGACAATACTAGGGGTAAATAATTGGGGGGAAAGAACAAGAGTTAAGGAGAGCTTAGATTTGCTATTTGGTGAGGGTGTGTTTATCTTTATTTTTCTCTTTGAAGCAATGAAACTTGTCTAAAATTGAGTGTTTATGATTGTACAACTAAGTGTGGATACTGTAAGACATCAATTGTTTATTTTGGACATTGTCCGTGATACCTAATGGGTGGAGGTGGCCGAAGGGTACATTGACTGAAAAGCAGATAGGTCAACAGTGATGTATACAAATGATGGGATACTGTGCAGCTACAGAAAGGAACAAAGTCATGAGGCATGCCATGAAGTGAATGGACCTTGGGGACATCATGTTGTACAAAGTAAGCCAGAAAAAAATGTCAAATATTATATGGTCACTTTTAGAAAATACTTAAAAGAAAATTGGGGCCTAGGTTGTAAACTCATAGCAGTCATATTTAGTCTGAAGAGGAAAGTGTTATTTCCAGATTCTGAGATGCTGTGCTGTATATGTAGAATCTAGCACCTCCCTGGAACTTTGGCTACCTGTGTAACACCTGAGACTCAGAGTTGGAGTTCTGCTGCTATGAAAGTCAGCATTACTACATACAACAACAGATAAAGAAACCAAAAAAAGAGATCAGGTTTCGATTGGAGACACGAACAAAGCCTACCTGGTTGGAACTAAGGTAATTCAGAATACAGGACAGGAAGAAATTGTCTGTATTTTATAGCTTCACCTACTGTATGAGGCCAAAAGAACAGAGACTTATTTGTCAAGACCTAAATTTTCTGTAGCACACAATCTAACTCAACCTACCTAGATAGATCATTTAAACAATCCAAACCCATGGAACCCATCATAGGTACAAGGACTTGTAATTCTGTATAGCTTAATGTAATATCTGGGTACATCACAGAGTACACTGAGCTGATGATTAAAAGGTGTTGGCAGCGTCCCTTAATGTACTGGAGAAAAAATGTGGAACTGTCAAACATTCTTACCTGGAACTCCCAAGTCAATAGGCCAAGCCCTAGATCTTGAGGCCTGCTCTTGTGAAATTTGTTGCTGTAGTGGAGAAGCTAAGCCTACCTAATGATTATGCCTAAGAGTTACTTCCAGAGAAACTCTTTTGTTGCTCAGATGTGGCCTCTCTCTCTTTAAGCTCAACTTTGCAAGGAAAATCATAACCCTCCCTGCTATGTGGAAAGTGACGTTATATAGCGGTGAAGGTCTCCCTGACAATGAACCTATCCCTGGCACCATGGGATTGACAATGTCTTCCTGACCAAAAAAGAATCATAACAAATAAGGTATCAGTGGCTGAGAGAGTTCAGAGGCTACTCTTATGTAAGCTTCAGCTAGACATCTACTTATCATGGTTTGCCCAACCCCAACCAACATCATTCCTGTCAACCCTAAAGAACACGTAGGGCTCTATCTGAGATCATACAAAAGTTTCATGCAATAAGTTTACTTTCCAGAAATCTGCAACCTCCAGATGGTTTCTAGGCCAGAAACCCAGAGGAGCTAGCCTCTCCAAGAACATCAACCAGTTCCATCCCCCAAACCTATATTGTTGACACCTCTTTTCAACATGAAAAGTAAGAATGGACATAGCCCAAATATTCCTAAAGATTGGGGGAAGGATCAAAGGAGACAGAGAAGTTATAATAGAAGATAGGATTTAACAAATTATCATGACTGATGAATCATTATATTGATATTTCTTTTAGTCGCCATGTGTCTTGGAGCAGCTAGAAGGAAAAACATGAAATTTTGGCATTGTAACCTGTACCAAACTTCGAAATCTGTTCTATAACTACTTGTTAAAATGTACTTGGAAATTTATTACTTTTTGTATATATGTTATACTTCACAACAAAAAAGGATAAAAGGCAGCCTAGTCATATGCATATTTAATGCCAATTAATATTATTTTTTAAGAAAAGAAAAAAGTTTGTTCCTATTCATCATTAACAGATGTGTACCTTTGTCAAAATCAAACCCTAGGAAAAAGATGTGTCTTTTCAATGCCATTAAATATGTAACAGGTTTAAGAGACAGGTTCCCAGACCCCTTCAGTGTGCACCTTTCTATGTCCAGAAGCACCAGGTAGTGGAGCAGCTAGAGCTGGGCAGAGCCCCTGCCAGTCCATGATCTCACATTATCTGCACAGTCGAAGGGAGCGGGAGGTGTCCTTACCCCATTTTAAAAGTCAAGATCCTGAAGCCTATTGAAACTAACCAAATCACTCAGGGTCACCCAGCTCCCAAGAGACTGCACCAGAGACAAATCTGGGTATTTGAATCTATGTCCAATGACATTCCCAAGTTTTGAGAAGGGAAGTTCCAGTTAAATACATCTTTCATTTATTTTAGTAATGGCCACTAAAGAAAAGAAATGCTTGCCCTGAGTCAGAATAATTGGGTCTCCTGTGTCACCCTGGATCTCATGTAGGAGAATATGATTGTCCTACAAGATGATGGTGATGATGATGATGATGGTGATGGTGATGATGGTGATGATGATGATGGTGATGGTGATGGTGATGATGGTGATAGTGATGGTGATGGTGATGGTGATGGTGATGATGGTGATGATGGTGATGATGATGGTGATGGTGATGATGATGATGATGGCGATGGTGATGGTGATGATGGTGATATGATGGTGATGGTGATGGTGATGGTGATGGTGATGGTGATGATGGTAATGATGGTGATGATGATAACTACCTCAGCATCCAGTTTTGCTGGAGGAAGCATTAACAATCCTCCAAAGGAATATCTTTGCCACCCTTTTTCCCTCTTGGAGCAGGAGAATGTAAAGCAAACTACACCCCACCCCACCCCCAGCTTCCAGGGATGATGCTCTCCAAAGGGAATTTCACTGGCACCCCAGAGCTCATGTTATAAGACAAACCCCTTCCAAATCCAGTAAAAATTCAGGCAGCTGTTTCTCCACCCTACAAAAACCAACCTAGACAGAAATCTTGTGTTTTTTAGTGTTATCTACAGCAGACTTGCTATGAGCCACCATTGTGAGCATGACAAGCATGATTTTCATAGTGCTTGGAGGAAGGAACAGTTATTGTCTTCTAGGAGAGCTGAGGGAGGCGAAATCACCTGCCTGAGGTTACCCAGCTCAGAAGTCACAGAATCAGAGGTTGGAGTCAAAGTCTTCAACATTCTCATTCATCAATTTATCTCTCCTGCTCTTCAGGGTATACCTTTGGTCTAGACCACCTGGTAGGCTAAATGATAAGCCTCAGGGAGGAGAAGGCACCCACAGAGCCCTGAGGGAAAGAACCACATGGCAGGGGGTGAGGAGGGATTCTGTGGGGGGTAGAGAGGCAGAACTCTCCAGACATCAAAGGGGGTGACTAACCAAGAAGGCCCTGCCCACCATGTTGACACAGTTGCAGGGAAAATGGCATGCTGATGAGTTAACTAGTAAAGCTGAAGTTTTTCCCAGCTCCCAGCATCTCTTCTTTCACACAATCCTTTGAGAAACAGTAGTTTTCAATATCCTGTAGTGGTGTGCTTTCCCCTTTTCTTGTAAACTTGTAAATAAACTCAGCAATAGCTAATCCAAGTATGGGGGATATGATGCAGATTTAGCAAGATGATGGGAAAAATTAATACAGAATTTCCTACCAATCTGGCAGCCAAAAGTTTCCTTCCAGGTTCACTTTCCAGCGTATTTTACCCATGAGAAAAAGAGGTGATCCATGCAATTGCCTACATAGAACTCGATCTGCCTATATCTGGGAAGGCAGATACCTCTGAGTTGTCACACTTTAGGAAAGAAGGTTCTTCCTGATTAAGAGAGATTGTTTAAGGGGAGGAGCCAACCCCACCACCTGCCCTTCAACACCTGCCCGCTAACCCCTCCACTCACCCCTCCTGCCTTCCCTATTCCAAAGGCAGTGGATTGGCTACTGCCAAGTGCCGGAGTCCAATCAACGAGTCTGGAGAGCACGGACCCCAAGGCAGACACCGGTGACTGGAATGAATACCGATTCCTTGGTGAAGACCCCTGGAGAATTCATTATGTGGGTCGTTCTTCTGAACGCTGCTTTAAACATGCAAATCCCTCAGCAGTGCTGGGCTTGTGACTGAATGGAATATGAATCAAAGGCTCAGCCCTTTCTTTTCGTGCTCAGATTATAACGTCTGAACCATCTCAAGTTCGTAAGGGGTTGTGTGTGTGTGTGCTTTAACTAAAGGAAGTTAAGTGTTACTTATTATGCAGAACTGTGCAAAACCAGCTTAGGAAGTGAGACTAGTTCTTCAAATGCTACCTAGATTTTTTAGTTAAAATGATTAATGTCTAGAACATAAAACTCAATTACAGTAAAGGCCATTATGACAGTGATAAAAAAATTAAAAAAGAGCGGAATTCCAGATACATTCTGAAGGGTCTCATGACTGATTTAAGGTCCCATTAACCTCATGGGGATCTAATCAAAGGCTTTCTGTTAAAAGTAAATCTGAAACTCAGAGTGAGAGTTCTTACAAGGACAAGAGAAATTCCATCAGTGCTTTGTAGAAATGGTCTGGTCCTAAAAATGGGATGTCCCTTTTCACACATGGTGGGAATTATCACAGTTCCTGAATTTTGCACAAAAGTGCTTTCCTCTGTGGTCTATATGTGAGTGCCCAAGTAGATTCTACTTTCTGACCTCCAGTGTTTAGTAGGTCATGCCTGGAGACCCAGCCTGTGCTATCAGGATTTTCCATGAGGGCATTATTTTATCTCAGGTTCCCATTTACTGCAAGTGAATCACTTCACCAGGAAGCTAGGAACACTTTCTGTATCTGACAAAAGCAAGGAAGTATTTTACCTTCTATTTAATAGGGAACAAAGTTCACCATTACTCACACTTTCACCACTAAACGTTGGAAGTACGTCCTTCTAGAAAGCCTCTTCCCCACTTGTGCATTTTTATCTGCCTTCCAAGAAATGGAAAGCGCTTCTGGTTGGGTGACCACTGCTGTGGAAACAGGGGCTCTCAACCCTGCTTCCTGTTTTCTATGCTGTTGGCTGGCATTGGCCTCATAGGCCCTAAATGTTAACCCTAAAAAGTGGGGAAGAGATGAACCTGAATTATAAGGCATCTTCCTAAGTAGTCTGTTTAATCAGTCCAGAGGCAGAGCATTGCTTTCGGTGAACGCAGGTGAAAATGTTCACTACACATGAATCTGAAAATTCAAATTTGGAAGGTGGTTTCTATCTTAAAGCAGTTGGAGGGAACTCACAGTTTCTCCACACTTAAGGATGTGGGTTCTTAGGTCCATGGTATACATTAAATGCTAATATTGTTATATGTCTACTTCTCTCTGCCTTGTATGTCAGCCATACTTAAAGAAATTATTTGATAATTCAAGCAAAGTCACCTTTAAAACTCACAATGATTGTTTGATCATCATCATCCTTGTTTTTATGACTGAGAAATTGAGGCTCAAGGAGGACAAGACCTCTAAGCTCTTATAATTATGGAAGAAACTTAAATGATGCTGTGGCCCTCATTGTATCCCTTAAACCCAACTCCTGCCTGCCCACATCTGTGCCTTTTCACTTGAGGGACTTTTGACCTTAGAAACTATCCTACTCAAGACCAAAAGTGCCTAGAAAATTAAGATCCTTTAGCAATAGCCATCAGTCAATAACTAACAAGAGTTGGTGCATAAATACTTCAGCTCCCTCACCCCTTGCTAGGGATATCTCTGAGATACATACTCTACCCTGTCTCTCCAAATCCAGGATTAAACTTCAGCTTCCCACAGTGGTAACTTGCTTGATGATACCCTCTTCATTGGCTGCATTATTTTCCTTTCTCACGTCTACACTCCCCTTCCAGTGTTTCCCAAGAAAATACCCTACTTGCACTCAAATCCTTGCCTTAGGGGCTACTTCTTGAGACCTAAACTAAACATAGACCGCCTGACCCCAGTTCTGTATTTTCCTTTCATCCGATACTTCCTTGTCCGTGTCAGTTTGGGTTTTTATGGAATGACCATCAGGAGACCAGAGTCAGATCTCTTTTCTAGGACCTGAGTTGTCTTCACTACTTGTATAGTGGGAACCACAGAGAATGCTGTCCCTCGGGCCACATCTGGCCCACATACCCACCCTCCCTGGTCTGGGTTAATGCTTTAACTTCCCAAGTGGTTGTCAGAGGCTGGGCTACTGAGAAGGTGTTGATTAAGGGTCAGTGGGATCAATAACTGTGGAAGGGAGGGGTTGGAGGCGAGAGTAGGCAAGGGAGAAGTCCGCCTATGTGATACAGACCCAAAGGCATCCTTGGCTGACCCTGTGGGGAACTCTAGAGTTAACATGACCCTTCGGAGATGCCCAGAGTTGTGATGAGATAGCCCAACTGTTATATACTCTCATGTACCAGTGCTGGGTGGAGGCAGGAAGGCAGTGAGCACTGAGGGGCTAGCCACAGAGGGCAACCTGCTGTCTCTGCCCCCACTGCTGAGAAACTTCACAGAGTGCACCAAAGTGGAATCATCACTTCTCTCCCCACAGCTCAGAGAATAATCATTCTAAACCCACACCTGGGCTTTTCTCCCTTGCAGAAAATGCTCCATGATGTCCATCCTTTACAGGTGAAGTCAGTCAAGCTCCCTAACCTGAAGGCTCCTGGCTGGCCCTCTCCCATCTCTCACCAGTAGGTCATTATCCCTGGATGCTCCCTGTTGTGGATTGAATTGTGTCTCCTCAAAAGTCCTAACCCCCAGTCCTGTGAACACGAATTTTTTGTAAGCAAGATCTTTGAAGATGTTATTAGTTAAGATGAGGCCCTAATTGAGTATAACTGGCATCCTTAAAAGGAGGAAATCTGGACAGAGACACACAGACGATGGTCATGTGATAGAGGCAGAGGTTGAGTAATGAATCGTGGGCAAGCCACTGCCACAGACTTGAGAGGAAGCATGAACCTTGCCACTTTGATTCAGACATCATGCCTCCAGAACTGAGAGATGATGTTGTTTAAAGCCAGAGTGTTTATTATAACAGCCCGGGTAAACCAGTTGTCCTTTCTGCAGACCCTCCTCAGTCACTCACAACCTTTGTACTAGTGTTTCCTCCATAAGAGGAGCCCTTTGTCTCCTTCAGCCTGGACTCTTCCTCCAATGTTCGGCTTCATGAGCTTCCCCCTTGAGCAGGAGGCTCCCTGGTCCTCCCATCCAAGGAACAGCATTTTGCTGCCATATGTGGCTGCTGTATCTCAAGGACGTACAACCCTGCTGCTGCAATAGTCATGTTGCATTGTGTTCATGTTTGTTTCTGGTCTCCTCCCAGCTCTGTGAATGCCTTGAAGACATTCCTGGCATCTCAAGACCCATGCGCATGGGGCATGTTGAGGATTTGTATATGAGAGACAACACCAAGGTTAGTTGAAAAGAATGAGGGCCACAAATGGAGGTTTAGGATCACAGAATTCCTGAGGAGGCAAGCAAGAAAGAACCAGGTCCTATCACTGCTACTGCAGCCTAAAAGCAGAAGCTCAGAGCAAAGAGAAGCTTGACTAGCCTCTTAACTAGAACTCTTAGTGTTTGAAGTTATTGGTGTTAATGGAAATATTTTAGCATAACAATAATATGTCAACAATACAGGAAGACATTATTTTTGCAAAAAAATAAAAGCATAACATTCAAGGTCAAACTCTTCTTTGAGACTTTCTCATCTCAGCCCACTCCCTTCCCTTCCCAGAGATAACCATTCCACACCTGGTGTGGGTTTCTGCTAACCCTGTGCACTAGGGAAGTCCACTCATGCACAAACACAAACACAGGAATATTCATTACAGGACTGTTTATAAGAGCAAATTTTGCAAAGCTCCCCTCAATTCATTTTTTACCATTTCAGTCTCTGGCTCTTTGTCAGAGGGCAGCCCTTGGGCTCCAGAGACAGGTGCTGTGCTCACACAGAGAGCTGGAAGTGCCTGAGAACTTAGGAACCCCAGCCCAGGAGGACACCTAACCCATGATTGGGACAGGAGTGTGAAAGTCCCAGCACCCTTGCCCTGGGCAAGCTCTGAGGCCTCACTCACACTCCAGAGTCTCCTGTGGGATTAAGTTGAGGCTCCATTCTGTGGGACTTCGCCTGGCTTCCTCACCTTGCCTGTCTCTCTTGGGAACATTGCTTTAGTAAATCTCTTGCACGTGAGTACTGCCTCAGGTTCTGCCTCTGAGGGACTCACCTGAGACACCTCCCAACTGTCCAACAATAGTAGATTGACTAAAGAACTGTGGAATTGCATACCATGCTGCAATTAAAAATAAGAGGTCATTCTTTATGGGTTAGTATGGGAAAATCTCAGGACATACTTCTGCGTGGGAAAAGCAGGGCAAATGATGATATATAGGCTAAAATACCACTAAAGGAAAGATTAGTACTGAGTAATGCTTCAGAAAAGTTAAAAAGTAAATACTCCTCTTCCTGCATCCACACCCCCAAGGGATCTCTGGTCTGTTTTCCCTCCTGGGTGCCTTCTTAGGAGCCTGGCTTATTCTGCTTTTTCAAGCAATGAGCAAAGCAGCTGCTGGTCACAGAGACCTCTGCTGCTACTGACCAACTGGCCCTTGGAAAGGGGCAGGAGTTTCCATCACTAAGCAGGTCTTCCACTTTCTATTCGTCAGCTTAGGAGAATCAGATCTTTCAAGTGAAGTGAAACAAATCCAAGAGGAAGTTCCTCTGTTTTGTTTTGTATTATCTAAAGGGCGAAACTTGGCAAAGACGGTTTTAACCCAAGGTGAGGTCCATCAGGCTGGTCAAAAGGCCATTCGAGCAACCAGCATGGGAGAAGGGTGGCAGGCTGGCTTCAACGTTTGAAGAACCTTCTAGAAAGATGAATGAAGGAGTTTTTTTGCCAGGATTGGGTAACCTGGAAAGCATCGCTTGGATGGAAAATGACTTCACAGGTGGGAGAGAATGAGAAGTGTAGAGACCGTTAAGGGGACAGGAAGGAAACCAGGAAGCAGAATGGCCAGGAGCATATTACCAGGGAGGCTAGACAGGGGAGCTACAAACACACTTGAAAGTGGGGGCTTCCTGGACCCACTGACATCTGGAAAAGAAGGGATGATCGCAGCATGTTACCAGTGATAAAGGATTTAGAAAAAAATGGAGGTAGGGAAAGGTTGGGGGTTATAATTAACAAGAAAGATGAAATGCTAAATTTTGCAGGGAGGGAAAGGTATGGAATTGAAAATGAGGTTTTGCTCTTTGCTAAAGGGAGTCTCAAGTGGATAGAGTGGTCTTTGGCCCAGAGTTCAGCACAGCTGTTATACCATTCACAGGGACAAGAATAATCTTTTCACGTATGTGGTGTCATTTTGAGTGAATGTGGTTGTTGTTGTTTAAGAGGATTATTTTTGGTTCGAGTTGAGACATTATATTGTAAAATATATTACAGTCCATTTATCTGTGTAAAATGTGGAGCTCTTCCTCACTGTAATGCTTAGAAACTGCAGATAATACTGGGAAGAGATGTAACACTGATGGAATTCCCCCAATATGCCAGGCACTGGACAGTGCCATCCTTCAACTGCTTCAACTCACTTTATCCTTGCACCACCCGAGTAAGTGGTTTCTGCTCTTGTCCCCATTTTATAGATAAGATATCTGGCACTTTCTTGCAAGGAAGCCTAATGTGTTCCCTGATCCTCCAGTGTGCAGGGCTCATAGGCTTTGGGGACAAGGACCCCATGGTGAAGAAATGCAGTTTGTACTGTGTTACAGTCTACACACACGTTTATAACTGAAACATGCTTTACAAAAGTACACATGCCTTTTCTGAGAAGGACTCTGAGAGCTTCTATTTGATTCTTTTCTTTTCTTTACTTAATGATAGTTTCAATGAACTAAACTGCTGTCACATCCCACCAACGGGTCCTTAGAGGAGGTTTGAAAACACTCACCTATCATTTGTTGTAACCTGATTTTATTCCTCCAAAACCAGTGTTCCCCGGCAAATTGTGAGTTTCAAAATCAAATTTGTCTAATATCCATCCATCCATCCATCCATCCATTCAATAAACATTTATTAGCACACAGAAGTTGAACCAACCATAAGGTCTGGATTCCCCATTATAGGAACCAATGCTAGCTTATCAACCCTCCTTCTTCACCCAAGGTGAAGAAACCCAAACATAGAAAGAACCAATGAGTGGCAGATACATCTCTAGAAACACACAAGGAAGCATTAATAGATGGCTCCAAGGCTAACATCTTTTGGCATGAGCCTCCCCCCCGCCCCCGCCAATAAAATGCCTCCTTCAGAAAGACTTACAAACGAAAAGATAGATGGAAACAATCAGTCACTGTATCCTTCTGAGACACCCGTATTGGTGGTCTCACCCAGTAAAAAAAAAAAGAGCATAGCAATGATGCAAACCGAAATCACAACAGCATTCCCAGAGAGCTCTCACTTCTTGCTTCTGCATTTGTTGTGAGTCCTGCTAACCGCAACCACAGGCTGTTTAAAATTATACTGCTTGCCTTATTTAATTTTCTTCTGAAGTCATAAATATTAATTAAGTTAAACCACATAGAGCCTGCATTTCAATCCTTTCACTTCCTAAGGACCATAAGCAATTAAGAGCCACAGCAAATTTAAGTACTAGCTGGTTCTTTAAGTCTCCCCTGTGCCATACTTTTTTTTTTTTTTGGTATTTTTAAAATTAGGTCAGATTTACTAAATCTTAGTGGTTTCTTTTTCCTACCTAATTCTTCTGGCCTGTGGGTGTTCCTGATTTGATTCTCTTTTTACAAATATGAGGCAAATTCCTTCAGGACTGGCAACTTACTCATTTTGTCTAAAACCAGGCACAGAGAAGTAAGTATGTACATTAAGAGCAATCAGAAATATACGCAGGCAGCCTGACAGCTACCCAGTGGCAAAGACCACACCTTTCAGCATTGTTTGTTTAAGGTTGTTTAATAAAAACAGACCGTGATCATTGTAAAAAAAAAAAAAAAGAATATATAAAGTAAAGAAGGGAAAGTCCTCTCTCTACTTTCCCAAGTCCCAACTTCTGGGGATGTCAAAATTATTAGCCATTTGTTACATAACCTCCATATTTTTCCTATGCATAGACAAAAACAGTCCGCATTTATTTATACAAAAATGAAACCAAACTACACATATCTGCAGCTATTTAACACTTCATCCTAAAATGGTTATCCTTCTCTATGATTTCAAAGAGATTTATCTTATTCTTTATAATGGCTGCATAATATTCTTTAATAAAGGCGGGCTATTGATTAAATCAACAACCACCACCACACCTCTTTATTCTATAATAACTGATAAGTCATTTTAGGGG